>JAHFWG010000474.1:54447-65436 GCA_020233015.1 Callinectes sapidus | reverse complement strand
AAAAGTCACTTTTTTAATAATTTTCTATTGATTTCAATGTTTTGATTAAAAACAAGAAAATAAACACTATATTCATCTTCTTTCTTTGAAACTGTACAAAGTATCCATTTTTAACCTTTTTGGACTTTTAAACACATTTTGTAGAAAACAACTTTTTCATGTTACAATATACTTTTCTATCTAAAATTTCATAAATTACGTTTTTTAAAGTTTTTTAGAGTATTAACGGCATTTTACAAAAAAAAACTTTTTACAAGTATAACATATGCGATTTGAATTATCCATTTTTTAACGTTTTTAAGGGTTTTACAATAATTTTATGACAAATCAATCTTCCTTTAGAAAATAAAGTATATTTTTATCTCCAAAAGTAAGTTTTTCAGTAATTTTCTTTGAATTTCCATGTTTTAATTAAAAACATGAACAATACGCTATAGCTTATCGTTTTTCACTTTAATGTTAAATAAACTACCCTGTTTAAACCTTTTTATTGGTTTTAACAAAATTTTGAAGAAAATTCCTTTTTCATGTTACATTAAATGTAATACAAGCCATTTAAATGAAAAAATATGTATTTCTTTAAGAAAAAGGATTTTTCAGTGTTATTTGTTTTCATTTCCATGTTTTGAGTGAAAATAAATGAAAAAGCAAGAAATATATTAACTTTTCATGGCAATTAATTTTTTTCTCTCAAAATTGCATAAATTATCCCGTTTCCAGCTTTTCTTGCAGAACTAACATCTTATCTAAGAAATACCATCTTTATTTTAGTTCAGAAAAAAGGAATATATGCCATTTCATGAAAAAAGTTCTTTTTATCGAAAAAATAAATTTTTCGAAGATTTTCTGCTTATTTCATTGTTTTCATCAAAAAATAAACAAAAACCACTGAATATTGCCACAATATACTTTCTTCCTGAAAAATATCATAAATGACGTGTTTTTCAACGTTTTTTGGAGTATTAACAGCATTTTAAACAAAAGTTTTTTTTACACGTATAATATATGCAATTTGAATAAAGAAGAAAATTCTGTCTAAAAAGTGAATTTTTGAAGGTTTTTTTTCATATTTTCATTTGATGGTAAAAGTAAACCAAAAAAGTACATTCTTTTTCTCGACAATATTTTTTTTCCCTAAAGTTACACAAACCTATTTTTATGCTTTTATCTTTATTTTAAGACAATATATATATTTTTTCTCTAAAACCGCATAAATGACATTTTTTTCAATGTTTTTCGGAAATTTACAACTTTTAAAGGATAACCATCTCTTATACGAAAAAATATGATTTTACACCAAAAGTCACTTTTTTAATAATTTTCTATTGATTTCAATATTAAACACTATATACATTTTCTTTCTCTGAAACTGTAAAAATTATTCATTTTTAACCTTTTTGGACGTTTAAACACAATTTGTAGGAAACAAGTTTTTCATGTTAAAATATAATTTTCTATCTAAAATTTCATAAATTACGTTTTTTGAGTTTTTTTGAGTATTAACGGCATTTTACATAAAAACCCCTTTTACAAGTATAACATATGCGATTTGAATTATGAATTTTTAGACGTTTTTAAGGGTTTTACAATAATTTTATGACAAATCCATATTCCTATAGAAAATATAGTATGTTTTTATCTCCAAAAGTGGGTTTTTCAGTAATTTTCTTTGAATTTCCATGTTTTCATTAAAACATGAACAATACGCTATAGCGTATTTTTTTTCTCTTTAAAGTTATAGAAACTACCCTGTTTAAACCTTTTTATTGGTTTTAACAACATTTTGAAGAAAATCCCTTTTTCATGTTACATTAAATGTAATACAAGTCATTTAAATGAAAAACTATATATTTGTTTAAGAAAAAGGATTTTTCAGTGTTATTTGTTTTCATTTCCATGTTTTGAGTGAAAATAAATGAAAAAGCAAGAAATATATTAACTTTTCATGCCAATTCATTTTTGTCTCTCAAAATTACATCAATTATCCCATTCCCAGATTTTCTTGGAGAATTAATATCTTATATAAGAAAGACCATCTTTATTTTAAATCAGAAAAAAGGAATATATGCTATTTCACGAAAAAAGTTTCTTTTTACCGAAAAAGAAAATTTGTCGAAGATTTTCTGCTTATTTCATTGTTTTCATCAAAAAAATAAATAAAAAACACTGAATATTGCAACAATATACTTTTTCTTGAAAAAAAAATCATAAATTACGTGTTTTTCAACGTTTTTAGGAGTATTAACAGCATTTTAAACAAAAGTTATTTTTATACGTATAATATAGTCAATTTGAATAAAAAAGAAAATTCTGCCTAAAAAGTAAATTTTTCAAGGTTTTTTTCATATTTTCATTTGTTGGTGGAAGTAAACAAAAAAATACATTCTTTTTCGCGACAATATTTTTTTTCTCTAAAATTGCACAAATTACCTATTTTTATGGTTTTATCCCTATTTTACGACAATATATATATTTTTCTGTAAAACCGAATAAATGACCTTTTTTTCAATGTTTTTCGGAGATTTACTACTTTTAAAGGATAACCGTTTTTTTTACGAAAAAAAAATATTTTACACAAAAAGTCACTTTTTTAATAATTTTCTTTTTTAAGTAAATTTTTGGAAGATTTTCTGTTTATTTAATTATTTTCATCAAAAAATAAACAAAAAACACTAAATATTGCCACAATATAATTTTTTTTCTGAAAAAAATCATAAATGACATGTTTTTCAACGTTTTTTGGAGTATTAACGGCATTTTAAACAAAACCCCCTTTTACATATATAATATATGCAATTTGAATAAAGAAGAAAATACTGCATAAAAAGTGACTTTTTCAAGGTTTTTATCATATTTGCATTTGTTTGTGGAAGAAAACCAAAAAATTACATTGTTTTTCTCGACAATCCTTTTTTTCTCTAAAATTGCACAAATTACCTATTTTTATGCTTTTATCCTTATTTTACGACAATATATATATTTTTCTCAAAAACCGCATAAATGACCCTTTTTTCAATGTTTTGCGGAGATTTACTAGTATTAAAGGAAAAACCATCTCATTTACGAAAAAATATGATTTAACACCAAAAGTCACTTTTTTAATAATTTTCTATTGATTTCAATGTTTTGATTAAAAACAAGAATATAAACACTATATATATTTTCTTTCTCTGAAACTGTACAAAGTATCCATTTTTAACCTTTTTGGACGTTTAAATACATTTTGTAGAAAACAACTTTTTCTTGTTACAATATACTTTTTCTATCAAAAATTTCATAAATTACGTTTTTTCGTCGTATTTAAGAGTATTAACGGCATTTTACATAAAACCCCCTTTTTCAAGTATAACATATGCGATTTGAATTATCCATTTTTCAACGTTTTTAAGGGTTTTACAATATTTTTATGACAAATCCATTTTCTCTTAGAAAAAAAAGTATGTTTTTACCTCGAAAAATGAGTTTTTCAGTATATTTCTTTGAATTTCCATGTTTTATTTAAAAACATGAACAATACGCTATAGCGTATTGTTTTTCTCTTTAAAGTTACATAAACTACCCTCTTTATTGGTTTTAACAACATTTTGAAGAAAATCCTTTTTCATGTTACATAAAATGTAATACAAGCCATTTCAATGAAAAAATATTTATTTCTTTAAGAAAAAGGAGCTTTCAGTGTTTTTTCTTTTCATTTCCATAATTGATTAAAAATGAAGGTAAAAGCAAGAAATGTATTAACTTTTAATGGCAATTCATTTTTTTCTCTCAAAATTACATAAATTTTTCCGTTTTTAGCGTTTCTTGGAGAATTTACATCTTATCTAAGAATGACCATCTTTATTTTAGTTGAGAAAAAAGGAATATATGCCATTTCACTAAAAAAGTTTCTTTTCACCGAAAAAGTAAATTTTTCGATGATTTTCTGCTTATTTCAATGTTTTCATCAAAGAAATAAACAAAAAAAAACTGAATATTGCAACAATATAATTTTTTCCAGAAAAAAATCATAAATGACGTTTTTTTCAACGTTTTTAGGAGTATTAACAGCATTTTAAACAAAAGTTCTTTTTACACGTATAATATATGCAATTTGAATAAAGAAGAAAATTCTCCCTAAAAAGTTACTTTTTCAAGGTTTTTTTCATATTTTCATTTGTTGGTGGAAGAAAACCAAAAAATACTTTTTTTTTCTCGCCAATACTTTTTTTCTCTAAAATTGCATAAATTACCTGTTTTTATGCCTTTATCCTTATTTTACGACAATATATATATTTTTTTCTCTAAAACCGCATAAGGGACCCTTTTTTCAATGTTTTTCGGAGATTTACTACTTTTAAAGGAAAACCATCTCTTTTACGAAAAAGAAATATGATTTTACACCAAAAGGTACTTTTAGTAATAATTTTCTATTGATTTTAATGTTTTGATTAAAAACAAGAAAATAAGCACTATATACATTTTCTTTATCTAAAACTATGCAGAGTATCCATTTTTAACCTTTTTGGACGTTTAAACACATTTTGTAGAAAACAACTTTTCATGTTACAATATCATTTTGTATCTAAAATCTCATAAATTACATTTTTTCAGTATTTAAGAGTATTAACGGTATTTTACATAAAACCCCCTTTTAAAAGTATAACATATGCGATTTGAATTAGCCACTTTTTAACGTTTTTAAGGGTTTTACAATATTTTTATGACAAATGCCTTAAAAAAAAGTATGTTTTTACCTCCAAAAGCGAGTTTTTCAGTAATTTTCTTTGAATTTCCATGTTTTAATTAAAAACATGAACAATGCGCTATAGCGTATTGTTTTTCTCTTTAAAGTTATATAAACTACCCTGTTTAAACATTTTTATTGGTTTTAATAACATTTTGAAGAAAATCCCTTTTTCATATAACATTAAATGTAATACAAGCCATTTAAATGAAAAAATATGTATTTCTTTAGGAAAAAGGATTTTTCAGTGTTATTTCTTTTCATTTCCATGTTTTGAGTGAAAATAAAGGAAAAAGCAAGAAATATATTTACTTTTCATGGCAATTCATTTTTTTCTCTCAAAATTGCATAAATTATCCCGTTTCCAGCTTTTCTTGGAGAATTAACGTCTTATCTAAGAAAGACCATCTTTATTTTAGTTCAGAAAAAAGGAATATATGCCATTTCACGAAAAAAGTTTCTTTTTACCGAAAAAGTAATCTTTTTGAAGATTTTCTGCTTATTTCATCGTTTTCATCAAAAAATAAACAAAAAACACTAAATATTGCCACAATATACTTTTTTTCTGAAAAAAAAATGACGACTTTTTCAATGTTTTTAGGAGAATTAACGGCATTTTAAACGAAACCCCCTTTTACAAGTATAATATGTCCAATTTGAATAAAGAAGAAAATACTGCCTAAAAAGTTTTTTCAAGATTTTTATCATATTTGCATTTGTTTGTGGAAGAAAACCAAAAAAATTGCATTCTTTTTCTCGACAATACTTTTTTTCTCTAAAATTGCACAAATTACCTATTTTTATGCTTTTATCCTTATTTCACACCAATATATATATTTTTCTAAAAAAAACCGCATAAATGACCCTTTTTTCAATGTTTTTCGGAGATTTACTACTATTGAAGGAAAACCATCTCTTTTACGAAAAAAAAATATGATTTTACACCAAAAGTCACTTTTTTATTAATTTTCTATTGATTTCAATGTTTTGATTAAAAACAAGAATATAAACACTATATATATTTTCTTTCTCTGAAACTGTACAAAGTATCCATTTTTAACCTTATTGGACGTTTAAATACATTTTGTAGAAAACAACTTTTTTTGTTACAATATACTTTTTCTTTCTAAAATTTCATAAATTACGTTGTTTTTCCGTATTTAGGAGTATTAAAGGCATTTTACATAAAAACTTCAATTTCAAGTATAACATATGCGATTTGATTTATCCATTTTTCAACGTTTTTAAGGGTTTTACAAAATTTTTATGACAAATCCATCTTACCTTAAAAAAACAGTATGTTTTTTACCTCAAAAATGGAGTTTTCCAGTATATTTCTTTGAATTTCCATGTTTTAATTAAAAACATGAACAATACGCTATAGCGTATTGTTTTTCTCTTTAAAGTTACATAAACTACCCTATTTAAATCTTTTTATTGGTTTTAACAACATTTTGAAGAAAATCCCTTTTTCATGTTACATAAAATGTAATACAAGCCATTTCAATGAAAAAATATATATTTCTTTAAGAAAAAAGAGTTTTGAGTGTTTTTTCTTTTCATTTCCATGTTTTGATTAAAAAATGAAGGGAAAAGCAAGAAATGTATTAACTTTTCATGGCAATTCATTTTTTTTCTCTAAAAATTACATACATTATCCCGTTTGTAGCGTTTCTTGGAGAAATAACATCTTATCTAAGAAAGACCATCTTTATTTTAGTTCAGAAAAAAGGAATATATGACATTTCACGAAAAAAGTTTCTTTTCACCGAAAAAGTGAATTTTTCGATGATTTTCTGCTTATTTTATTGTTTTCATCAAAAAATAAACAAAAATCACTGAATATTGGCACAATATATTTTTTTTTCTAAAAAAAAATAATTAACGACGTGTTTTTCACCGTTTTTAGTAGTATTAACGGTATTAAAAAAAAAAAACTTTTTCCATGTATAATATATGGAATTTGAATAAAGAAGAAAATACTGTCTAAAAAGTGACTTTTTCAAGGGTTTTTTCATATTATCTTTTGTTGGTGGAAGAATACCAAAAAAATACATTCTTTTTCTCGATAATACTTTTTTTTCTCTAAAATTGCTCAAATTACCTATTTTTATGCTTTTATCCTTATTTTACGACAATATATATTTTTTTCTCTAAAACCACATAAATGACCCTTTTTTAAATGTTTTTCGGAGATTTACTACTTTTAAAGGAAAACCATCCCTTTTAAGAAAAAAAAAAAAAGATTTTACACCAAAAGTCACTTTTTTAGTAATTTACTATTGATTTCAATGTTTTTATTAAAAACAAGAAAATAAACAATATATACATTTTCTTTCTCTGAAACTGTACAAAGTATCCATTTTTAACCTTTTTGGACGTTTAAACACATTTTGTAGAAAACAACTTTTTATGTTACAATATACTTTTTCTATCTAAAATTTCATAAATTACGTTTTTTAAAGTTTTTAGAGTATTAACGGCAATTTACATAAAAACCTCTTTTACAAGTATAACAAATGCGATTTGAGTTATCAATTTTTAGACGTTTTTAAGGGTTTTACAATAATTTTATGACAAATACATCTTAATTTAGAAAAAAAAAAGTATGTTTTTACCTCCAAAAGTGAGTTTTTCAGTAATTTTCTTTGAATTTCCATGTTTTTATTAAAAACATGAACAATACGCTATATCGTATTGTTTTTCTCTATAAAGTTACATAAACTACCTTATTTAAACCTTTTTATTGGTTTTAACAACATCTTGCAGAAAATCCCTTTTTTTATATTACATAAAATGTAATACAAGCCATTTTAATGAAAAAAAAAATTTCTTTAAGAAAAAGGATTTTTCAGTGTTTTTTCTTTTCATTTCCATATTCTGATTGAAAATTAAGGAAAAAGCAAGAAATATATTTACTTTTCATGGCAATTCATTTTTTTTTCTCAAAATTGCATAAAGTATCCCGTTTCCAGCGTTTCTTGGAGAATTAACATCTTATCTAAGAAAGACAATTTTTAATTTAGTTCTGAAAAAAGGAATATATGCCATTTCACGAAAAAAGATTGTTTTCGCCGAAAAAGTGAATTTTTCGATGATTTTCTTCTTATTTCATTGTGTTCATCAAAAAATACACAAAAAACACTGAATAATGCCACAATAAACTTTTTTCCTTAAAAAAAAATCATGTATGACGTGTTTTTCAACGTTTTTAGGAGTATTAACAGCATTTTAAACTAAAGTCCTTTTTACACGTATAATATATGCAATTTGAATAAAGAAGAAAATTATGCCTAAAAAGTGAATTTTTCAAGGTCTTTTTCATATTTTCATTTGTTGGTAAAAGTAAACCAAAAAAATACATTCGTTTTCTCGACGATATATTTTTTCTCTAAAATTGCACAAATGACCTAGTTTTATGCTTTTATCCTTGTTTTACGACAATATATATATTTTTTCTCAAAAACCGCGTAAATGACCTTTTTTTCAATGTTTTTCCGAGATTTACTACTTTTAAAGGAAAACCATCTCTTTTACGAAAAAAATATGATTTTACACCAAAAGTCACTTTTTTAATAATTTTCTATTGATTTCAATGTTAAACACTATATACATTTTCTTACTCTGAAACTGTACAAAGTATCCATTTTTAACCTTTTTGTACGTTTAAACACATTTTGTAGAAAACAACTTTTTCATGTTACAAAATACTTTTTCTATCTAAAATTTCATAAATTTCATTTTTTAAGTGTTTTAGAGTATTAACGGCATTTTACATAAAAACCCCTTTTACAAGTATAACATATGCGATTTGAATTATCAATTTTTAGACTTTTTAAGGGTTTTACAATAATTTTATGACATATCCATTTTCCCTTATAAAATAAAGTATGTTTTTATCTCCAAAAGTGGGTTTTTCAGTATTTTCTTTGAATTTCCATGTTTTAATTAAAAACATGAACAATACGCTATAGCGTATTGTTTTTCTCTTTAAAGTTATATAAACTACCCTGTTTAAACCTTTTTATTGGTTTTAACAACATTTTGAAGAAAATCCTTTTTTCATGTTACATTAAATGTAATACAAGCCATTTAAATGAAAAAAATATGTATTTCTTTAAGAAAAAGGATTTTTCAGTGTTATTTCTTTTCGTTTCCATGTTTTGAATGAAAATGAAGGAAAAAGCAAGAAATATATTAATTTTTCATGGCAATTCATTTTTTTCTCCCAAAATTGCATAAATTATCCCGTTTCCAGCTTTTCTTGGAGAATTAACATCTTATCTACGAAAGACCATCTTTATTTTAGTTCAGAAAAAAGAATATATGCCATTTTCACGAAAAAAGTTTCTTTTTACCAAAAAAGTAAATTTTTCGAAGAATTTCTGCTTATTTCATTGTTTTCATCAAAAAATAAACGAAAAATTATAAATATTGCCACAAAATACTTTTTTTTCTGAAAAAAAATCTGAAATGTCGTGGTTTTCAACGTTTTTAGGAGTATTAACGGCATTTTAAACAAAACCCCCTTTTACAAGTATAAAATATGCAATTTGAATAAAGAAGAAAATACTGCCTAAAAAGTGAATTTTTCAAGGTTTTTATAATATTTGCATTTGTTTGTGGAAGAAAACCAAAAAATTACATTCTTTTTCTCGACAATACTTTTTTTTCTAAAATTGCACAAATTACCTATTTTTATGCTTTTATCCTTATTTTACGAAAATATATATATTTTTCTCTAAAACCGCATAAATGACCTTTTTTTCAATGTTTTTCGGAGATTTACTACTATTAAAGGAAAACCATCTTTTTTACGAAAAAAAATATGATTTTACAACCAAAAGTCACTTTTTTAATAATTTTCTATTGATTTCGATGTTTTGATTAAAAACAAGAAAATAAACACTATATACATTTCCTTTCTCTGAAACTGTACAAAGTATCCATTTTTAACATTTTTGGACGTTTAAACACATTTTTTTAGAAAAAAAAACTTTTTTAATGTTACAATATACTTTTTCTATCTAAATTTTCATAAACGACGTTTTTTTCAGTTTTTTAGAATATTAACGGCACTTTACATAAAAAAAACTTTTACAAGTATAACATAAGCGATTTGAGATATCAATTTTTAGACGTTTTTAAGGGTTTTACAAATATTTTATGACAAATCCATCTTCCCTTAGAAAAAAAAGTATGTTTTTACCTCCAAAAGTGAGTTTTTCAGTATTTTCTTTGAATTTCCATGTTTTTATTAAAAACATGAACAATACGCTATAGCGTATTGTTTTTCTCTATAAAGTTACATAAACTACCCTATTTAAATCTTTTTATTGGTTTTAACAACATTTTAAAGAAAATCCCTTTCTCATATTACATAAAATGTAATACAAGCCATTTCAATGAAAAAAATATATATTTCTTTAAAAAAAAAGGATTTTTTAGTGTTTTTTCTTTTCATTTCCATGTTTTGATTGAAAATGAAGGAAAAAGCAAGAAATATATTAACTTCATGGCAATTCATTTTTTTCTCTCAAAATTGCATAAATTATCCCGTTTGCAGCGTTTCTTGGAGAATTAACATCTTAGCTAAGAAGGACCATTTTTATTTTAGTTCTGAAAAAAAGGAATATATGCCATTTCACGAAAAAAGTTTCTTTTTGCCGAAAAAGTGAATTTTTCAATGATTTTCTTCTTATTTCATTGTTTTCATCTAAAAAACACTGAACATTGCCACAATATAATTTTTTTCTGAAAAAAATAATAAATGACTAGTTTTTCACCGTTTTTAGGAGCATTAACGGCATTTTAAAGGAAATCCCCCCCTTTTTTTATGTAGAAGGGAGGCGGCCAAGTGCAACAAAAATAAGACAAAATAGCCCACTCTAGTGTCGGTCCCTGGAAAGTCCATAATCCGTAGCCAAAAGAAGAATGGGATAAGTGTCTTGATACCTCTCTCTTGAAACAGTTCAAATCATAGGCAGGTGGAAATACAGAGGCAGGGAGAGAGTTCCAGAGTTTACCAGAGAAAGGGATGAAAGACTGAGAATACTGGTTAACTCTTGCATTAGAGAGGTGGACAGAATAGGGGTGAGAGGAAGAAGCAAGTCTTGTGCAGCGAGGCCGCGGGAGCAGGGGAGGCACGCAGTTAGCGAGATCTGAAGAGCAGTTAGCATGAAAATAGCGGTAAAAGCGAGCAAGAGAGGCAACATTGCGGCGATGAGAAAGAGGCTGAAGACAGTCAGTCAGAGGAGAGGAGTTGA
>JAHFWG010000055.1:906949-928170 GCA_020233015.1 Callinectes sapidus | reverse complement strand
CATCTGTTTCGACGCGATAAATAGGATAACTAATTCCCAAAGTATAAACACTCTCCTAGCAACACCAATTCTGAAGAAATTCTACGGGAAAAAAACGTTTTTTTTTAATATATGACACTTTTGAACACTCGTTAAATACCCACTAACTGGCACTTCAACGGAACCAAAACCCATTTCAAGACAATCGATCAATTATTCTTCATTGTTTTAAACACTTTGGAGTGATTTAGAGGCGAAAATAAACTGTTGAGAGGCCGATGATGAAGTTTTTAATGTAACTTTGACACCTCCGAATAACACGGTTCCTCTCCACTCACTTTACTGAACTGACGACACAAAACATCATGGTATATGAACTATCTTTTGCCATTAATAACAACTTGATACAACCGCTAATAAAAAAGTGCATTGGGCGTTGCAAGAAATTTAGCCCAAAAATGCCCCCTTATTTACCCCCCCAATACCGCCCACCACAGCTACCTCCACCACACACACGCACGCAAATCACTCCAAACACGACACAGTACTCATAAAAAGCCTTAAATGTGACTATTGATCCCAAATAAACAGTCCAGAAGCAAAGACAATATCCTGCTGGTGAGGGTGCCCCGGTGGGGTACGGCCCCCTCCCCTCCTCTCTCCCTCCCACCTTCATTATGCTTAAACTTGACCGCGAAAACTATGTCTGAGTAGCTCATATGAAAGATTAGTACTGTGGCAACAGACTGTGGTAAGATGAGAATAAAAGTGGTGATGTATTCACGGCAGTTCCTTTGTGGTCCAGCTGATTATTCCTATCCAGCCCATACACTTAATAGTTGTAGAAAAGGAGTTGTGGCCGTAGGAATCCACCATTTACTCTTGCATTATTATAAATAAACTCCAAACAACTGTAATTGCAAAGAACGCTCACTAGGAAAAAAAGTATTTTATAAAAAAGTGACCCTTTTCAAAACACATTAAATACTCACTCCCTACCGCTTCAAAGGAACCAAAAAAAACCTCAAAACACTTGACTAATTATTTTCAACACTTGAGTGACTTTAGAATGATTTAGAGGCAGAAATAAATTATTCACAGGCTGATAATTGAGTTAGGAATCGACCTTTAACACCACTAAAATAAACAGTCTTCCTCTCCACTAATTTCACTGAATTTTTGGCACAAAACATGTTTGATATGCACTATCTGTTGCTATTAATAAGAACTTGAATGCTTTACATTCATTTCCCGTTGTTCATTTGCATTGGTTGCATCACCTATTTGATTTCTTAGCGCATTTATTGTGTGAATAGCAAATTAGCAAGATAGATAACTGCTTGTTACAGGCCGTGACGTCTGTGTTCCCGCCATACGTCAGGTGGGGGTTGGGGGGGTCCGGAGGTGTCTGGCTCGTCCCTCAGTCAGTTTGTTGTGGGACGAAGGTGTGAGTGGGTTTAGGTCGTATTTTCGCGCCAATTTTCCTGGAACGCCCAAGACCTATTTTTATTTGAGGCAGTATCAAGTTCTTATTAATAGCAACAGATAGTGCATATCAAACATGTTTTGTGCCAAAAATTCAGTGAAATTAGTGGAGAGGAAGACTGTTTATTTTAGTGGTGTTAAAGGTCGATTCCTAACTCAATTATCAGCCTGTGAATAATTTATTTCTGCCTCTTAATCATTCTAAAGTCACTCAAGTGTTGAAAATAATTAGTCAAGTGTTTTGAGGGGTTTTTTGGTTCCTTTGAAGCGGTAGGGAGTGAGGAAAATTGGCGCGAAAATACGCCCTTATTCATTTTACAACCATAATAACGCCAAGTACAGCTATCTCCACCCGACACAGGTACGTAACTCATTTAAAACACGCCGCAGTATTCCTAAAAAGCACTAAATTGTACTATTGAGCCCAAATAAATAGTCCAGAGATAAAAGAAAATATAGTGAAATATGAGCCGGCTGGCTGGCCGAGACGGCGGAGGAATACCTGAGACGGCGGAGAGAGAAAACTGCTTTGTAGTGGTGACTCACCTTAAATAAACACTGACACCGAAAGCTTGTGTCACAGCGCTTGTATTCACCTTGATAACGTATTGCAGCCTAATTTCATCTTGCGGTTTTAGTCCAGTATCAAGATGAACACTGAAGCACCACCAGGGTCTCCTTATTCAACCAGAGGCTTTTCAATAGGATAAGACCTTTAAACCCACTCACACCTTCGTCCCACAACAAACTGACTGAGGGACGAGCCAGACACCTCCGGACCCCCCCAACCCCCACCTGACGTATGGCGGGAACACAGACGTCACGGCCTGTAACAAGCAGTTATCTATCTTGCTAATTTGCTATTCACACAATAAATGCGCTAAGAAATCAAATAGGTGATGCAACCAATGCAAATGAACAACGGGAAATGAATGTAAAACACCTTAAACGTCAAAGTAATAATTAATTTAACGAAAATAGCACCAAACGAGGCATAGTTAACTAGCCACTTGAAAAATTACCAGAAAATCAAGAAATACAATAAAATCAGTGTGGAATATTAACTAAAAGGAAGAAAACCAATGGAATGAGTTATCAAACACCCGCAAAACACCAAAGGAACCAAGAAATGTCAAGAAAAAACGTTAGCAAGTAAATAAAAGAAGGAAACAAAGGGTGGAAAAAATAACACTGGAAAAACATGAAAACAATCTCTCTCTCTCTCTCTCTCTCTCTCTCTCTCTCTCTCTCTCTCTCTCTCTCTCTCTCTCTCTCTCTCTCTCTCTCTCTCGCTCTCCTCTCTCTCTCTCTCTCTCTCTCTCTCTCTCTCTCTCTCTCTCTCTCTCTCTCTCTCTCTCTCTCTCTCTCTCTCTCTCTCGTCTCTCTCTCTCTCTCTCTCTCTCTCTCTCTCTCTCTCTCTCTCTCTCTCTCTCTCTCTCTCTCTCTCTCTCTCTCTCTCTCTCTCTTGTACTGCTATGCCATAAAACAACTAATTTTTCTTGTGCAGTATTTTGGCTCTTATTTTGAAAAGTTTTGCTCTCACACCAAAACCATTTTTCAAAGCCACAAAGGTTTTCAAAGGTGTTCTCCAATTAATGATGTAGAAATCTTTTTTCCTCTACCAGCCTCTAGACCCTTTATGCCAGTTTAAGTTGTTATAGTAGTTGTAGCGGTAGTAAAGCTGTGGGTGGCGATGCGGATATTCAGAGAGGCTTGACCTTATTCACGGGCGTGTCATTGTTGCCATCAAGATAATGTGCCGTGGAAAAAAAGACAAGAAAAAGGCTTATCTCTGCACCTGTCTGACTGATAGAGGCTAGACATTTCTGTCACCGAACTCTTGAGCGACGCGTTACCATCATAATATAATACATTCACAAAGGGAGAAGGGGAGAGAGAGAGAGAGAGCAGCAGCAGCAGCAGCAGCATCCTTGAGACGGAGAAAATGGAAATAAAACCAGTAACTGCGTGGAATTAGATCCCTTCCTAATACAGGTGGCGGCTGGGAACAAAAGGCCCCATGACGCCCCTGCCTTCCCTCGTGTCCCCAATAACCCCGGAGGAACGAGACAGAGTAGCTTTTTACATTTATTTAGACGAGAGAAGTATGACAGGGAGATGACGTAAACGCACCCTTGAACTGAAGGTACGTGTGCGCATGCGCCTAATCAGCTGTTAGAGTATAGACGGCGAAATCCTCAGAGTCAAAATACGCCTTATTGACTCACCACTCATGGGTAGAATGTTCCACTCGTGATGGAAAGTAAAGGGATAGAATAATACACCTGACCTGCCTCACCCTGGCATTGCTAATCATCTCCTAGCCCTTCCATGTCAAAATACCACCATATTGAGTCTGTGCTTGCTTTAAAGGCTTTGATTCCTTGCATACAGACACTCAATAATTAAACCAACATCTCCTGTCTTCTGCCACGATAAAACTTGCTCTCTCGTACCTACCTCCCACCAAAAAAAGCGATAATGGCCAAAGAAATGAAGTACCATGAATAAAACCACCGTGAAAGATATGTGCAGAGTTAAGCAATCAGAACCTATTAGTAAGCCGAGCGAATCCTTTGAAAGATTAAGGGTGTTATTTGTTTTCGTTCACTTATTGTTGTTAAATTGAGAAGGATGAGGAGGAGTGGGATAAAGAAGGCAAGGAACACGTAGCAAGCCAAGCAGAGTGTGATGAGGAGAAGGCGACACAGCTGAGGACAGGACGCCATCATGTTGGAGCTCGAGGTCTACCCGGAACAGTCCCTCAGCTCTGAAAAATGGGAGTTTGTACTGGGTGAGTGGGCCACAAAATAGGGAGATACTACTACTACTACCACTACTACTATTACTACTTTGTTTCCCTCCCTCACCTTGTCTGTCCTTCACTGGTAGCTCTCCCTCACTCTCTCTATCTCTATCTGCCTCATACTTATAGTCACTCAAACTAGAGAAATAAGGGAGAGGGAGAGAATGAGGTGATACTTTTACTTTGTTCCCTCACTTTGTTTCCCTCCCTCACCTTGTCTCTCCTTCTCTGGTAACTCTCCCTCACTCTCTCTATCTCTGTCTTCCTCATACTTATAGTCACCCAAACTAGAGAGAGAGGGAGAGAATGAGGCAATGCTGTTACTTTGTTCCCTTACTTTGTTTCCCTCCTTCACCTTGTCTGTCCTTCACCTTACTCTCACTCCCTCTCCCTCATACTCCTAGTCTCCCTTGCCTGAGAAATGGGTTTTCTGTGAGGCATAGGGAGGGTGGCATCAGATCTGCTTTGTTTGTATATCATGTTAGAATTGTAAGGGATATTATGCTAACTCTGATTTGGTAAGTTGTCTTAATGTGTGTCATGTTATATTTTTGTCTAGTACATCTCTACTCTCTTCCCCCTTTTACAATGCACCTCCAATAATCCCCTTTCAACACCTCCATAAACTGTGTAGTGGGTCTTAATGCCTTCCCCATTGCAGGAATGCACTTCAGTCAAGCTGTGGCGATAATACAACACCAAGTGGGCACAATACGCGGTGTTCAAGTCCTCTATAGTGATACTGTGAGTTGTGTGTGTGTGTATGTACTGTCTTTGTCTTCCCTTATCTTTTATTCATATCTTCTCTATTTGTTTATTTATTTTATTTTGTATGTTTATTTATATAGTTAGCCTTTGTGTGTGTGTCTGTGTGTCTTCCCATATCTTGCAAATTAGATAATGTACGCTTTCCATTCTCTTTATGCCTTGTTGACATAGCATGGCTGGAGTGTGTTGAGTTATCCCACAATGTAGTGAAAGAGTGGTCATGTGTTGCAGACCTCCCTGGAGACTGATCTGATCCTGAACCTGTCTCAAGATGGCATCCAACTCTTCTTTGACCCCTTGTGCCAGCGTCTCAAGGTCATCGAGGTGTATAACATGAAGGCTGTTAAGCTAAAATATTGGTAAGGTCATATGTGTGTGTGTGTGTGTGAATTTATCTTATATTTATCTTCAGAATCCACTCTTTTCTTTGCCTTTTTTTGTATTATGATGTTATTTTGTGGTATTGATCAGTTTATAGGCAGTAAGATAACCTAACCTGACCTGACCTGACCTTATCTCGGCAGTGGCATCACCTTCAGTTCTCCGGAGGTCATCCCGAGCATTGAGCAAATTGACCACTCGTTCGGTGCCACACATCCCGGCGTTTATGATTGGGAGAGGCAGATTCTGGCCATTAACTTCCCTGGCCTCTCTTTCTTCTTCTCGGTAGATCAGAAGTACCAGGTGCGTGTGTGAGTCTGCTGGGGAGGGGAGGTGAGGGTGTGATGGGAGGGTATTCAGGTGGTAATTGGGGGTTTTAAGGGTGTTTTTAGGTGTTTATTATGGTACTGGGGGTTTTAAAGAGTGTTTTGGGGGGTTTATTAAGGTACTGGGGTTTTAAAGGTGTTTTTGTGTTTTATTTTGATGGTATTGGGGTTTTCAGGGGTGTTTTTTGTGGTTTATCTGGTTTGGAGGTTTCCAAGGGTGTTTTTGTGGGTGTAAGCTTATTTGGGGAGGTTTTCAAGGGTGTATTTGTGATTCAGGTAGAATTTAGACATTTCCAAGAGTGGTTTTTGCTGTTCTCGTAACCCCACCAGAAATTAACTATGCTAGAGAGAGTTATTAAGTAGTCATGCATTAACTCACCAGCATTATTCGTTACCCAACCCTCAACAAACACAAACGCCACTAACCTGACCTTCCCCACCGACAGCCGAGCCTCAACAAGGGGTTCAGCTCCCTAATGTTCCCCAGCGGAGCCTCCCCAGTGGTGTCCAAGATGCTTATATACAGCGGCAACAACCCCAGCGACCCCCGGGCCCCTCCACTCCCGGCGTCCTGCATCCACAACCTCATCCACCTGGAGTCCCTGCTGGTGCTGCGGGACATGGGAAAGACAAAGGAACTCAGACTCAACTTATTCACGGATGATGGTAAGGATGGGTGAAGGAGGAGGAGGAGGAAGACTGGGAGGAAGAGGAGGAGGAGGAACTTAGATTGGGATGGCAGAAGAGAAGGAGGAGGAGGAGGAGGTTAGTTTGGGATGGGAGAAGAGAAGGAGGAAAAGGTTAGATTGGGATGAGAGAATGAGAAGTTAGGTTAGGATGGGAGAAGAGGAGGAGGAGGAGGAAGAGGAAGAATTTATACTAGGATGGATAGAAGAGAAGGAGGAAAAGGTTAGATTGGGATGAGAGGAGGAGAAGTTAGGTTAGGATGGGAGAAGAGGAGGAGGAGGAGGAGGAAGAGGAAGAATTTATACTGGGAAGGAAGAAGAGGAATAGGAGAAGTAGTTGTAGGAGGAGGAAGTATTATCTGAGTTATCTTGTGAGGTTAAACAGGAAAACTCACTCTCTTTCCTATACACACACAACCATTTATCCCTCCCTCTCTCCCTCGCTCTCCCTCTCACTCTCTCCCTCCTCCCACAGGCCGAGCACGCCACCACGACTCCCGGCAGACCTTCACGCGCTCCATTCAGTTTGGGGCGTCGTGTCAGGAGGTGGCGATGGCCCTGGGCGCTCCCTCAAGAGTCTTCTACAAGTCGGAGGACAAGATGAAGATACACAACGCCCACGCCAGGAAAGCCACAACCCGCTCTGATTTCTTCTTCAATTACTTCACTCTTGGCCTGGTACTGCTGCCGTGTGTTGTGTTGTTAACTTCTCTGATATTTGAACATGTCTCCCCTCTCCCCTTGTCTCCCCTCTCCCCTCTCATCTCTCCCGTTCTCTCCCAGGATGTGTTGTTTGATGCCAAGACGCAGCGAGCCAAGAAGTTTGTCCTGCACACTAATTTCCCCGGCCACTACAACTTCAACATGTACCACCGCTGTGAGTTTGAGCTGCCCCTCACTGTGCCCCGCCAGCCTGAGGACGGCACGCAGCTCATTGACCTACCCTCCACCATCACGGTATGCCCCCACCCACCCCTCCCCAATGCCTCCTCTCCCCCATGTTTTTGTTGACTAATTGTTATGTTAAAGTAAGGATAAAGAATGGTAGTTTATTATGTGGTTGTTTTTTAGCTGACTTTAGTTTTTGTCTGTTAGTTCACAAGTAGGTGTAAAAAACAATGATTTCTTGGAGTTTTTTTATAGATTTTTTGTATTTGAGTCAACACACAAATCAGTCTTAAATAAACAAGGATAAAAACAAACAATTTCCAGAGGTTTTTTTCAGCTAACAGTCTCATCTTGCATAACTCCACCACAGCCGTCTTCATAGAGAGACCCAAATGATAACGACAACCTCTAACTTAACAATTGACTTGCATGAACAACAACAGTATAGAGACACTTGGTAGATGAGTCTCAGCACCAAAGCATGTTATGACGAAGTACTGGCAGTGTGTTATAGAATTATTAGTGCCTCATTAACTCAGCTTCACTCACCATTCTGTTCTGGCTAGGTGTACAAGATGATGCCGTGTGTGTGTGTGTGTGTGTGTACGTGTGTGTGTCTGTGTGTGTGTGTGCTAAGCTCGTATTCTTAAACACATCTATGCTCTACCTTCACTATTTCCAAAAGGCTTTAGTTAGATTTGCACGAGTTTTTTAAGGTGTTTTCTTGTGGTTCAGGAGGCAGAGTGGCAAGATTTCCATGTTATTCGTTCGAGAAACACTTAAAAATCTCGTGACTCATCTCTGTGGCCTTGAGAAATAGTCGTGGGGAGAGGGCAAAGCGTTTCTGAATACGGCATTAGTGTGTTTGTGTGTGTGTGTGTGGAAGGAAGGGCAGAGGTCACTAATGTTCCTGGTTCTTGTGTTTCTTGAAGTTATTTGCTGAAAAATCTTGTTTATTTGCTTGATATTTTCTTTCAAGTTATTGCAAGCGTCACTAACATTGACAAACATTCTTTTGTTGCAGGAGAGTCTTGGTAAATGTTGATAACTTCACTGGTTTAGTTATTTATTGATTTGTTTTAATGTTACGTTTAAATATTTGTTGAGTGAACGCATTGCTCCCCAGAAAAATGTTAAAAGGAATCTGTTGAAATAAGATACACCATAGAATCCTCGTCCATTGACTAAAATAAGCATTCCAATGTCAGAATTAAAAAAGCTGATTTGCGAATGGTTTATTTCAAGAAAATCACCTTCATTACAGAACCAGTCAGTCACATAATAGAACAGTTAGTAACTCAACGCTCCTGCCCTGCTTCCTTACCCCCCACACTCAACACACACACACACACACACACACACACACACACATACGGCATCAATAACAATTCTCTCTCCCTCTCTTTTTTATTTATTCTTTCAAGCATCGCCTTTCTGATTATTATAAACCTTTATTTCCACGTTCTGTCTGGCTACCCGTCGTCCCTGGCCCTGGCTCACCCCCGCCCTGTGTTCACCATGGTAAGGGGAACACAAACGCACACACGCACACACTCACTCACTCACATCAGCACGTTTTGTTTTAATTTTGGCATGTTTTTAAATTTTTTCTGTTTATTTTGTTTTTTCTGCATGTTTTGATGTGAAATTGCTTATTTTTTTTGTTTCTTCTATTCCACTGACTTTTAATGGCTTGTGTCTGCTTTTATTATTATAATTATTGGCTTTTATAGTTAATTAATCAGGTGTTGTGCTTTTCAGTTAGTATTAAGAGTGTGTGTGTGTGTGTGTGTGTGTGTGTGTGTGTATGTGTGTGTGTGTGTGTGTGTGTCTGTGTGCGTGTGTGTGTGTGTGTGTGTGTGTGTGTGTGTGTGTTGTCAAATCTCCTTGTGCAAGATGAGTCAAATTTGCTAAACAGAGAAAGTAATGAACACTTGAGACAGAAACAGAGAGAGAGAGAGAGAGGGAAGGGGCAGCAGTACCTAAGAGAGAAAGCAGTGACCAATAAAGAGAGAAAAAGAATTACAGCAAAGAGTGTCCAAGAAAGAGAGAGAGAGAGAGAGTGAATGAGTGAGAGGCAGTATTGTTTTGGTGTAGCATTGAGTGGTGATGATGGTGTTGTTGTTGTTGTTGTTGCAGGTGCAGAGTGTTACCCTGTGGGACACCCTGGGCTCCCGCATCAAGCCTCGGGGCCGGCCAGTGGTGCTGCATCGCTCCTCCTCCACCAACACCTCCAACCCTTTCGGCTCAACATTCTGTTATGCATATCAGGACATTATCTTTGAGGTGAGAGACTAACACTGACTGACTGAGAGTGTGTGAGTGAGAGAGAGAGAGAGAGAGAGAGAGAGAGAGAGAGAGGGTTTGTTGTTAGTGTATTACCATTATCTTGTCCTCCGTCATCTATGCCTCCTCTTCTCCCTCTTATTTTATTGTCTGTCTCTGGCCACTGAGAAAGAGAGAGAGAGTTTATTGTTTAGTCTATTATTATTATCTTGTCCTCCTTTTCTGCCTCTTATTTTGTAGTCTGTCTCTGGCCACTGTCACTTGTTGTCATTGTCCTTCACTGTGCCTTACTGTGGCTGTCATGTCACTCTGTTTTATTGTGGGTAACACCTCCTCCCTCCACAGGTGATGGCCAATGGACACATAGCCTCAGTGACGCTGTATGAGAGTGAGGAGGCTGCATAGTACTGGCTGTAGCCCCGGCCTGGGAGGTGCCCCGCCTCGCCTGTGTGGCCGCCCCGCCCTTCCTGCCTCCCCAACCCCAGCCACCCACACCACATGTTCAAACACACACTCACTCACTCATACACTCATACACTCATACACACATACACACACACACACCACCTGACTCACTGTAAAGGTACATTTATATATATATGTATGTATGTATATGTCAACACTCTCAATTCAACCTCAGGAAAGTTGTTGAATTTTTCTTGAGATGGTGCATGGGGGAGTGAGTTTTACAATTTTTTACTCGTTTTGACGCAGAAAACGGGGCAAGGCAAGGCTGGGAAGGGTGAGGCTGGCTGGCTGGCTGGCTGACGGCTGGCTGGCCGGCTGACACACACATAGAACAGCAGAACACAACATCACCAGTCGCTTCTCAGTTCTGTGTGGGCGATGCAATGCTGCCAGACTGTTAGAGCCTCAGTGTCAGCAAGCGTCAACATGAGGCACAGTGCCGGGACAGTGCCATGGCCTTGTGTGGTGCAATGAGCCAAGAAACAATGAGGTTAGTTAGTAGGAGGGAGATTACTGGTGGTGGAGGAGAGAGGTTGTGGTGATGCAGTGGCCAGACCATAAAGCTGAGTGGAGGTGGAGGTGGTGAGGTAATGGTGGTGGTGGTGGTGGTGGTGTTGTGGTGCAGTGTCAATCAAAGCAGACTTGGCTGGACTTGAGCATTGTGGTGGTCCTGGTGACCCCCCTGCCCCCTGCCCCCTGCCCCCCCACCCCTCCCACCCCTCCACTCAGCTGGGCACTGGCAGACACACGGACACACAGACAGTGAAGGTGTGTGTGTGTCGGCGTCAAGGAAGTGTTGATATGCCGCGAGTTACCTTAAAGATCCTTACTATATTGTCGCCGTTTTTATCCAGTGTGTGAAGTGTTTTAGGGTGCGCTGCGAGTGTACGAGTGTCGAGTGTCGAGTGTCGCACGTTTGTCCCCCGAGAAGCACCCAGCATGGCACTCTGGAGGGACGTTGGAGGGGACAGTGCCATAATGTAAAGGTGTGAGCCTTATCCGTAGTTCAAAGCTTGTTGTTTGTTAGTGCAAAGAGCCATCATCGTCAGCAGCAGCAGCAGCAGCAGCAGGCACAAAAAAAAGAAGACTGACTCCACCACCACCACCGCCACCACCACCGCCACTGCTTGTCTTCACAGCGTCCTCAGCCTTCCCTCCCTTCACCCAACGCTCTCTCCGCCGTCTTGGGACACACGAATTACCGCCACTATTGTGTTCCTGGAGGCCGTCAGCATCACCCGTGGCTGGTGTGTGTGTGGCGAGGTGCGGTGCGGATGGAATTGTGTGTGTGTTTGTCCGTTGGCTCTCCCTCGCTTGTCCTGGTGTGGTGTGGTGCGGTGCGGTGATGAGTGATGTGTTTGTTTGTTGCCTCGCCACAGTTACTTGTCTTGGGTGGTGAGGGGTGACAGGCAGGGCAGGGCAGGGCAGGTGGTTAGTGCCAGAGAAACTACAGTGCCGGTCAGAGGTTGGGTGCCAGTTGCCAGGTGGTGGTGGTGGTTGAGTGTCTGACCGCCATCGCTCTCATTGCAGTGTGTTTGTTGCTCCATTTTATCTCCCTGGTTGTGTTTGGAAATGCAGTTTTTCCAGCATTTTTTATCATTATTTTTTATGAGATTCTGTTAGCGGAGACAGAAGGAGTCCAGAATATTTAAGACTGAGCGTTTTACATTATTTAAATCACGTGTGTGTGTGTGTGTGTGCGTGTGCGTGTGTGAGTACGTGTGTTTTGCTCATGAGTTAGTTAGTTAGTTACATACATACAGCAGAGAGGATCACATTACCTAATTAACAGAGATTACAGACAATCAACCTTTTTTATTACTTAACATTAACATAATAAGTCCAACAAAGGATCTGGTTTGTAATTTAAGTTTGAGGCGACAGCACCTCCCTCGCAGGCCAGGCACGGCAGGGGTGGAGGAGCCAGAGGAGGTGTGGTGTGGCGATGGCAGGGGGGGCGGCAGAGGTAGGAACAGAGGGGGGTGTGTTGGGGATAGCAGGGGGGGAGACAGAGGTAGGAACGGACAGAGGGAGGGTGTGGGTTGACAATTGGGGATGGAAGGGAGGGAGGGAGTTGACAGTTTAGACATGTAAGCAGGGAAATAGTCAAGGAAGGAATGAGTGTTTAGCAAAGTAAGGTATTTGTTGGACTAAAAGACAGGGAATGAAGAGAAATTACTGGATGGTAGACAGGGTAAGGTCATGAGAGAAAGGAAATAATCAGGAACAGTTGGTAAAATGAGTTGATGTTTGCATAAGGTAATGTTTACTGGAATAACGCTGGATAGAGAGAAGATAAGTGTTATGTGGAGTACGATAAGGAAAAGAAGAGAAGAGTTGGCCGCACAACACTCTGTTACCTTAAAACTCTCAAAAAAAAGACAAAGAAGTAAAAACAACAAAAAAGGAAATAAACTAACCTCAAACTGAACAAAAAAAACAAATAAAAACAAAAAAGAAAATACGTACATACAAATATACATTCAAACATACATACATACATTCAAAAACATACATACATACATACATACATCCTCTATGTTTGTAGATCTAAGTTTCCAGTAATGTCTTTCATATTTCAAGCATTAGAATACTTAATAAAAACAATACATACTAAGATATACATAGATTGTTAAGGTGAGGGCCCACAGAGATTGTTAAGGACGGAACTCTCTCTTAGACTAATTTCCAGCCTTAAAATCCTTCTTAACCTCATGAACTTGGTGTTGTGCTGAAGCCATCACCTCATCACCAATAAATCTAAAGGTGGTGATGACATAGATAATGGCTGAAGTACAACACCAATTTTAGGAGGTTAAGAGGGAATTTAAGACTAGAAATCTGTCTTAAGGAAAAGTGACGTAAGAATCTCTGTTGATAAGGACCCAGAATTGTATAACTGTCTTGCTACTGTTGTGTTGCACCTCAGGACTGCCAAGGGAGGGAGAGAGAGGGAGAGGGAGAGGAAGGGAGAGTGGGCCAGTGAATACCTTAAGGCTTAGCTGTCTGGCTCTTTCTCTCCCTCTCTCTCTCTCTTCCTCTTGCTCTCTCTCCCTCTCGCTCTCTCCTGTAGCAGTGAGAGAGAGTGCGAGTGATATAAGGATGTGTTTTGAAATGTTTGACTCACTCACTCGGGTTTATTGGATTTTTTTTTCATCTTTTTATTTAATTTTGGTTTGTGAGTGTGTGTGTGTGTGTGTGTGTGTGTTCCTGACGGTAGCTCCATAAAAAGTATATATAGAGATCTCAAAAAGCCAAAAAAAGATGTTTATTTTTAAGGATCATCAGGTAATATTCTCTCTCTCTCTCTCTCTCTCTCTCTCTCTCTCTCTCTCTCTCTCTCTCTCTCTCTCTCTCTCTCTCTCTCTCTTACACTAAGCAATATTTTCTAGCCATTATCAATATATACATATATATATATAACCACAGTATTTTTCACACTTTGCTTTGTGTGTGTGCGTGTGTGCGTGTGTGTGTGTGAGAGAGGCATGTATGTACTTAAGACTGGTGTGTTGTATTGTGGTGGTGATGGTGGTGGTGAGACACAGAAATAGAAGTTTGTCCCTTGTTTTCTCTGTAATCATCATTATTTCCCCAATGCATTTCCTCTCATTATTGTTCCCTCACTCCTGTCATCGTACTGTAACACGTGAGTCTGTCTGTGTCGGCATGCTGTGTCCACCCGCCTTGTTGGTCCACCCAGGCTGCTGCCATCATCCTTGCCAGTGTAGCTCACTGCTGTGTTTGGAAGTGAATTGTGACCTCTCAGCATCCCACACCTTACCTCTTTTGAAAGGCTCAGGTTTAGGAAAGACTGAGGAATGTATGTCCCCCAATAACAACATATATAAGCTGCAAGAGGCTGTTATATCTATTCATGGCAGTCCCTGTGTGAGTGCCACTGCCTAATTTCACCCATAAACTTGTCTAATCTTCTTTTAAAATTCCCTATTGTCTCACCACTAACAATATGATTACTGAGTCTCATCCCTTCCTATTTCTCTCCACAAATTGCGACTCCATCATCAAACCTGTCTAATTAATCTAACCTAACCTAACCCAAAGAATGCTGTGTAGGACGTCGAGATCCCCACAATTCATTTCACAACACAGCGTCCGTCACTAAGGCTTGTGTAGCATATCCAGCGTCAGTGTGTACGTCAGTGTGTGTAGAACCTGCATTCACAAACACCTTGCTCTCTCACCACCACCACTACAGTCTTCAAAGGCCACAGAGACAACTAGACAAGTTTCCAAGACAGTTTCTCCTTTCCAAACCAGAGAATAGCCTTGAAAAGTGAGTATCTTCATCTAAAGCCTTTGGAAAGTGGTGGTGGGGAGAGAGCAAAGTGTTTTATGATACGGATTTAGCCGGACAGACAAATGTAAGACAGCTGAGTGTGTTATAGAAAGTCTGTGTGATATGATAGGAAGATAAAAAGGCAGAAAAAAGTAGAGGGTGGAAAGTAATGGAGAAATAAGATGAGGAGGGGAAAAAAAGAAGAAAGTACTGGGGAACTGAGACAAGAAGGAGGAAATAGAGGGAAGAAAATAATGATGAACCAAGACAAGAAAGAGGAAAGGGAGTTAGGGACAAAATGAAGAGAGAAAGAGAGAGTGAGTGAGTGAGAGTACCACTGGCTAGATGTGTGACAAGGGGTATGCATCTGACACTCTCTCCCAGCCCAGCCACTCACAACCTATGCTATTACTGTGGCATTAATTAGCGTGTAGTGACTCAAGTGACACAAGCTGCTGTTCGCTGTGTATGGATTGTGCTGTGCTCTCACCCTCGCTGTGTTGAATGTACGTGTGTGTGTGTGTGTGTGTGGTCGGCATTCAGAAACGCTTTGCTCTCTCACCGCGACTATTTTCCAAGGCCACAGAGATGATTGGTGGGTTTTCAAGGGTGTTTCTCCAGATAATAATGTAAGAATATTGTCCCTCCGCCTCTAGAACCATAAAAACACCCTTGAAAACACGTGTCAATTTGAATAAAGCCTTGTGAAATGGTGGAGGTGAAGCGCAGAAGTGTTTGAGAAGACGAACTATTGTCTTGCTTTGTGGCGTTGTCTGTACCACATGCCAGAATGATGTGTGTGTGTGTGCTGAAGTTACTGTCTGTCTGTGCCCTTGTCATACACTTATTCTTAAAAGGTTATGACAAAAATGGTCTTCCTTTCCCACCATGTCCTTCATCTAATCCTCTGTATACCTGCAGATTGCACCATTAGATTCAAAACGTTCAGTACAACCATGAATAGACTGTGCTTTTTACTGACATATCCTCACACACAACCCTTCAACCTCTACACACTTCACCTGACCCTGTCTCCACCTTTAGAGAGTGTATATGGGTGAGAGTTGAGCCTTGTATGGGGTGAGTGGCTGGCTGGGGGCGTGCTGGGGCCTGACCGTCCTCTCGTCACCCAGTTGAGGAAGATTTGGGTGTCTGGAGGTGGTTAGGTTAGTTGTGGTGTTGTGGTGGTGTATCTGTACTGAGTGGAGGGCTGGAAGGAGGCAAAGGAGTGAAAATAGGCAGGGATATTGTAGCTATGTAAGGAATTGAAAGGGTATGGATAGAAGAGACATTTTGTGAAGTGAAGGGGTGAAGAGAGAGGATATTGTAGCCAGATTAGGAACAAAGGGAGGGAGTGGAAGAGAAATTTTGTGAAGGGGAGGGAAGGGAAGGGAAGGAGGGACAGAAAGGGAGAGAAGAGAAATTATTTTGTGAAGGGAAGGGAAGGGAGAGAAGGGAAATTTTGTGAAGGGAAGGGAGGGGAGGGACAGTGTTGCTCGATAAGAAACATAGAGGTTTGTGAAGTGAAGTGTGCATTATTGATAAGATTGAAAAACCCATACAGTTACGGATTACCCCAAATGTTAAGCAGAACCTTTATCGAGGCAATATGTAACATTATTATTATCATTATTATTATTATTATTATTAGTGAATTAAGAGGCGTTGATGTGCCGGAGTGTGTCTTGGCAGTAATAATATTGACGTTGAGACAAGTCCACCTTCTGAAACCTTCCGCTCTCTCACCACAACTGTTTTCAAAGGCCTCAGAGATAACAAGGTGGGTTTCCGAGGGTGTTTCTCTCCTGTCAATGATATAGTAACCCTTGTTCATTTGTCATTAGAACCGTAAAAACACCCTTGAAAACTGGTGTCACTTGTACCGGAGCCTTTGGAAATTGTGGAGGTGAAGTGGTGAAGTGTTTATGAATATGGACGATAGATAACAGACAAACAGACAGACAGACGGACAGTTGTGGAGGATCAGTGTGTGTTCCTCGGTGTCTGTCTGTGGTGGCAGTGAAGTGTCTGGCTGGTGTGTACGTGTGTGTGTGTGTGTGTGTGTGCGTGTGTGCGTGTGTGGCACCATCACCTTGACACACTGATGGGGAATTGTGGATGTGTGTGTGTGTGTGTGTGTGTGTGTGGTTTTTCTTAGTGTTTTGAGAAATTCCTGTGTGGTGTGTGGTGTGTCCCAGGAAGCAGGGCCCATAGTAACTGATTCTTAAAGTATATAGTGTTTTCTTAGATGAATTTGTAGTCTTAAAATTCATGTTAATCTCCTGAAATTGGTGTGTTTCATCCATTGTGTCATCAGCAGTACATTTGAAGCTGTGTTGAGGTGATGGCTGCAGTACAACACCATTTTCAGGAGGTTAAGATGCATTTGAAGGCCAGAAATTTGTCTAAGAAAAGGGTGACATACTTAAGAATGTCTACTGGCTCAGTGACTCAAGTTCTTTTGGAAGTAATTCGATATTTTCTCTCACATGTGTATCTTCAGAATCTGTACTTTGATATTGAATTATTATTATTATTATTATTATTATTATTATTATTATTATTATTATTATTATTATTATTATTATTGTCATCATCCTCATTATCATCCTCATTATTAGTGGCGAGTTTTGCAATGTGATAGTGTGATGTGTACTGCATTGTAACTGGCAAGTGGCTGGAACGAAATTATTTTTTATATGCTCCAAGTTAGTGGAATGATTTTCCATTATAATGTTTGTCATCCTTGAAAAACACTAGTGTTAATTATGGCATTGTATAAATATCCCTGTCGTAGCAGCAGCAGCAGGAGGAGGAGGAAGAGGAGGAGGAGGAGGAGGAGGCGGTGATGGAGGATGCTGTAGTGGTGTAGTGTTGTAGGTAGTGTGTCTAATAGTGTTGTTGACATGGTAAGGCAGTGACAGCCACGCATTGATTGACTGATTGATGGATTGATTGATTCCCTGGATGATGAAATACAGGGTTTGGTGTCCATGCCGCACCACAACCACCCACCCACCCACCCACCACTCATCATCCACCACCATCACCACCACCACCATCACTGTTGTCACGTCACACATACCAATAACGCGTGTCCATTGTTTTGTTGCCCCTGGACTGGTGCGACGCCCCCCCCACCCACCCACCCACCCACGCCCCCCACGCCCGCCCCCCCATCTCATCATCCACCATCGATCGAGTTACGCTCCTCCTCACTATCACCTCCTTTGATGACTTGGTTTTGACACTAATGGAATTGTGATTTTCACCATGCAAAGCAAATGAAAATATACAGATAATAATCACCAATCCTTTTATTCCAACCAGTCACAACACACTGTAATATCTGCCCGCCCACCAATCCTTTGTATGTATTATTCTAACCAGTCACACACCACATCACACATCACATCACAAACTCACATCACATCAAACACATCACAAACTCACATCACATCACAGCACATCACATCACACATATTACTCACACACACACACACACACACACACACCAGCGGGAAGGGAAGGCGGTGCATTGGTTGACAGTCTTCTCTCACACACTGACAAAGCTCAACAATATGCCACACTGTCACTATTGATAACCACCTCCACTCAAGCCAGTATGTCTCTGATCATGAAGGTGTGGGGCCTGCTGGAACCACTGGTCACCCCCGCCCCTCCTGGATTGTCACCACCACCGCCACCATCACTGCCACGCTCACAAACACCAGAGACTTGTAGGTTTTCCGGGTTATATCTCTTAGTGACCATTGGCAGCGATGCGTCAGGTTTTCTGGTACAATGTTCTATGTTGGCGATTTTGTTGCAGTGTGGTGGCAGGCCGCGGTGGTGGTGGCGTGGGAGTGTGGCGCGAGGGTCCAGGCAAGGCGGTGCCGCGGCGTGTGTGGCTGAAGCGGCTGAAACTTTGTCCCTTTGCTCCGTCACAGCTTTAAATCCCGTCTTACCTTCACGAACGGCCCTGGCGCGGCAGGTGCAGGGCTTGGGCAGGAGAGAGGTGCCCCACTGCTGCTGCTGCTGCTGCCTCTCACTCAGCAGGGTGCCTCTCCCTCGCGTCTCAGTGTCTGGTCGCCCACTCGGTGTTTTCAAGGTGTCGCTGGCCAGGCTGTGCCTCGCGGCTGTCACGGCTGCATCACACACGCGCCTCAAGTCACCTCCACCTGCGGCGTGAGTATTACGGTCAGCATTGTCGTGCGTCACTCTGAGGTGTCCCCAGCGACTGTCTGACACGTGTTGCCGCCCCTCAAGGCCACTCTGTACGGCGGTGGCGGCGGCGGCGGTGGAGCAGCCTCGGCCAGTGGTGTGGAGACACTGTGGACTCGCCTCTCGGCTCAACTTCAAGTCTCTTCTCTCCTCTGTTGAAGTAAACACTAGCGGTGGTGGTGGTGGTGGTGGTGACTTGCCGTGCTTTTCCTGCCCCACTCCGCCCCCCGATGTCCTGACCGCCTGAGGAGTGGCAGGGGCGAGGCGCTCCCTCACGCCCCCGCACTGCTGCAGCGGTGTCCACTTCAGCGTGGTAGTGTCGGTGTTCATCTCACTCCCTCTCTCTGCGCCGCGCTCCGCCACGCCCATCTCCTCAGCCTTCACGTCCCTCCTGTCCGTGTTGCTCACCACCTTGCACCTCTTGATCCTGAGGGTGATGCGGGGCTTGGGGCTGCGGCGGGGGGGCGAGGGGGTGTGCGGCGCTGCTGGCGTGGTGAGGGAGGGCTGGCCGAGGCTTCCGACTGCCACGTCAGATGAAGAGGAGGCAGGAGTGGCGTGTGGCGGGCAGTGAGGAGTGCTCGCCACCTCCAAGCCTCCAGTCTTCCTCCTCGTGGTGTGGGGGCTGAAGGAGAGCTTCTCAGTGACGCTCATTACTCCGTGTCCTTGTGTGTCGCCACCACCGCCAGACTCAGCAGGGGCGTTTGTCGGTGGCGTGTCTGTAGGTGTGAGGGGCGGGCCGTCCCGGGGCGTTGTGGGTGCGGGGGTGGGTGTCACACTGGCGCCTTGGAGCACTAGTGGCGGCGGAGAGGCGAGGGGCGGCAGGTACAGGCGGTGGGTGGTGGTGGTGGGCAGGAGTGAGGCAGGGTCAGTGGTGGGGAGGGCGTGGTGAGGTGGTGGTGGCATGGTGGGCGGCGCGGGGCAGGGGAGCGGCAGGGGGAAGATGGCGTCTGGCGGAGCTTTGTGGAATCTGAAGGGATAAGAAGACTGCAGGATGCTGTGAAGGGCGGGGGGCGGCGGGCCAGCCTTAGTGGTGAGGGCGGTGTGTGGGGCGCTGCCATCTCCCTCCACACACCCGACACTTCCCCCAAAGGCGTCAAGTTTGAGTGCAGCGAGCGGCAGTGGGTGCAGGTGGGCGCTCATGAGGCCCACGCGGTGGTCTGCATAGCGCACCGCTGCTGCTGCAGAGTGCAGGGCGCCGCTCAGCCCACCCGCGGCGGCCACGAGATGCTCCCCTGACCACGCCTGGCCGCCGCTGCTGCCGGGAAGGCGAAGGAGGCAGGGAGGGGACGGCCCTGTGGCGGTGTCAGTGGTGGAAGTAGTGCCAGTGTCGCCGCTGCCCCGCGGTGGAGAGAGCGCCGCGTCTGTGGTGAGGCGCGCTGGCGGCGAGGCGGTGGGGAGGCAGGCCAGAGGCACGGCGGGGGCAGGGAAAGGCTCTGCAGGGCCACTGGTGGATTGAGGAGACAGGCAGGGCAGGGGCAGGCTGTCGGCAGGCAGGCCGCGCCCCTCGGGCAGGTGTGGCAGATGTGTGGCGCGCAGGATGCGGTTGATGGAGGAGATGGAGGGCAGGTGTGCGTGGGGGCAGATGCCGTCCCTGGCCAGCCTGGAGCGGATCTCCCAGGCGAACATGGCGGGGTTCTGCCGCTTGTACTGCCTGATGGTGGCCACCACTGCCGGAGTGGACACGCGGGGCTTGCTGCCTCCTGCCGGGCAAGACGCAGCGTCAGTGGAAGAGAGGGAAGAGCTGCAGCAAGACAGAAGGTGAGTTAACAGATGTATTATATACACTGTGTAGTGGACCACCACTCTAGAACACACACACACACACACACACCTATGGCGCCGGGCAGGATGGAGCCTGTCTCTGCGAAGCGCGCCAGAATCTTGGACACACATCCGTGGGACACCAGGAGGTGCCTGGAGATGTCACAGGGCCGGTAACCCAGCAGTGCCAGCTGTAGGATGCGCCAGCGGGTGACGGCGGGCAGTGGGCGGCCGTTGGCGTAGTGACCACCCAGCTGGTTCACGCCACACCGACCCCCTGACCCAGGCGCCCACACACACACACACAGAGAGAGAGAGAGAGGGGAGGGAAGGAAGAGTTACACTGTGTTTGGTGTTATTATTGTGATTATTATGGTTATTATTGTTATTATTATTATTATTATCGGTAATGACATCAGTAACGTTAATAATGACATGAATCAATCAATAAAAGTCAAACCAATACACACACACACACACACACACACACACACACAGTCAATCCGTCTTACTTCTTGAGGACATCACTGCTGCTGACCACCACTGGACACACACACTGACACACACTGACCCGTGACCTGTGACCCGCGGTGACCCGAGGCACTGGTGGTGAGTGCCGGAGGGAGGGTCAGGGCAACACGCAACACACTAAGGTCATGTAATACTTCCGCTGAGGCAGTGGGTGAGGTCAGGTCAGGTCAGCGGTTGGTGGGAAGATGGAAAGACTGTCACCTCTTCCTTCTCTTTTATATCTGGATTGACTTTTTTTGTGTGTGTGTCTCCTCTCCCTCCTCCTCCTCCTCCTCCTCCTCCTTTCCTTCCCAACCTTCCTTCCCTCCTCCTCCTACTCCTCCTCCTCCTCC
>JAHFWG010000055.1:802197-814867 GCA_020233015.1 Callinectes sapidus | reverse complement strand
TCTCTCTGTCTTATTTTTCCTTGATTTATTAGCCTTCCCTTCCTTTTCTTTTCTTTTTTTCTTTTTATTTTCCTTTTCTTTTCTTTCTTATCCCTATTTTCCATTTCTCCTGTCATATCCTTTGCCTTCTTTCCTTCCTTTCTTCCTTTATTAGTTTATTTTGACTTCTGATTAACAAAGATAGACACAAATAACAGTAGATATATGAGTGTGTGTGTCCTTTGCTCCATTGTTGTCTCCCTTTGCTCTCCCCAGGGGCGGGTACAGCGGGCCATCACCACAGACACGCCCCTCGCCCCCGCCACATCCTCACCACCACGCCTCTCCTCCCTCAATGCTGTCACGGAGGGTACTGGGACACGCGGGCTCTCTCCATCACCTCAGACACCATCTCACCTTCCCCTTACTCCGCCACCCACGCCCCCACCCGCGCCTCCGTCACCCGCACCCCCACCCGCGTCTCCGTCACCCATTTCCTCCACGTCAGCGGTGGTTTTGTTGGATCCTGTGACGTCTCTGGTATCCCCCAATGGTTTTTTGTCCACCACGCCCTCCCTTCCACCTTATTCGTCCACCCCTGATCCTTCTGCGCCTTCTGCTGCGGAGGATTTGGGTTTAAGTACTGGTTCTGTGTTCTCCTCCTCCACTACTACTACTACTACTACTACTACTACTACTACTCCTGCTCCCAGTACCACTACGACTACTCTTGCCAGCTTCAGCCTGGTACAGGAGGAGGTGGAGGGGAAGGAGTATGAAGAGTATGAGGAGGAGGTGGGCGGTACAGCAACATCCGGTCCAGCAGGTGAAGTGACGGAGGGCGGCGTCGAAGAATCCCGCAGCGTGACGCCCGTGGGTGGTCGGTGGGTGCGCGTGGTGGCGGTGCTGCGCGGGGACTGCGGCGCGGTGAACATGTCCGACACGCGGCGTGTGTTCGGGGAGTTCGTGGCGTCGCTGTCGTCGCTGCTGCTGTACGGGCGTGAGAGCGTGGCGGTGCAGGCCATGGCGTGTGAGGGGCAGCGCCTGGCCGTCAACCTCACCATCAACGCCGCCCAACACCCGAGCTGCGAGGCGGACCTGGCCACCCTCGCCGCCCACACCAACCTGCGCCTGGGCCTGCACGGCGCCTCCTTCTACCTGCTGGCCGTGCACACCGAGCGGTCCCACGTGTTCCACACCAGACCAGGGCGCAGGCAGGACGGCATGCGCTTCTTATACATGGCCCTGGGCGGCGTGGGCGTGTCCGTGGTGTGCGTGGGCCTGGCGGGCGTGGTGTTCGCTGTGTACCACCGCTGCGCCGCCCGTAGAGCCAAGCTGGTGTTCACTGATGACCGCAGCGCCTACACCGGAGCCTCCTCTTCCTCCTCCTGCCGGGGCCGCGGCAGGCGGAGCGAGGCGGACCACCACGTCAGGTTCGCCGACTCCCACTCCTTCAAAGTGAACATGTACCGCAGCTACAGTGACCTCAGCTGCCCTGACCTCTTCCCTGACGTGAAGGACACAGAGGCCAAGGCCAGGACGCGCAGGACGCGGGAGGAGGTGTGGGAGGAGTCCTTCTCCCACACCTCACAGGAGTACACCTCCGTCAGGGGCGTCCATGACCTCACCTCCTCCTTCAGGTCGTCAGACGAGCCCGCCCTCCTCCCGCTCCTGCTCAACGGCCGCCCCACTCCTGCCGGGGACGTGGGGGGCAGCCAAGCCAGGACAGCAAAGCCAGCCAGGCCGGGGGACAAGCCAGGAGGACCCAAGCCCCCGCCCACCAAGCCAGGGCAGGGCGGCAAGACGGCGACTGAGGAGAGGAGGCGTGGCAAGGCTGAGGCTGACGGGAAGAGGGAGAAGGCGTCCATTCCCCCGCTGTCCTCGCCCCCCGGGTCGCCTGGCGTGGGTCGCGGCGTGCTGGAGCGCATGGACCACCTGTTCGCCAGCGCCCTCACTGGCAGCCTGCCGGACATGGACCTCACCCCCACACACGCCACCGTCAGCGTCTCTGAGCTGTACTCCTTCACCACCAACGCCTCCGCCAACACCAACAACACCACCACCACCTCCACCACCTCCCTCTACACCCACGCCCCCACACCACGCCCTCACCCACCCAGGGACGCGGGGGAGGGGAAGGCGCCCCCACCGGTGTCTGGGTCCAGCGATAGTCTGTGTCTGACGCGCATCACCTTCATGGGTATGGAAAACCCCTCCTTCAGGATGGAAACTGACATGTAGACAGTCAGAGAGAGAGAGAGAGAGAGAGAGAGAGAGAGAGAGAGAGAGAGAGAGAGAGAGTTTGGTTAATGTAAATATTATGTGTGTGTTCTGTTTGTCTATCTGTCTGTCCATCTATCTATCTGTATATCACTCTATTTGTCTAACCATAATAACACACACACACACACACACACACACACACACACCTCAGTCTACATGTACGTGTGCTTATGTGTGTACGTTTGGTGTCCCGTACAGAGATGTGTGTGTGGCCGGACAGTCCCAGAGCAGCGCAGGGGAAGAGGGAGGCGAGGAAGGGAGGAGGAGGAGGTGCGTGTCAGGAGGGGAAGTGACACCTGCCCTTTGCACCCTTCAAACCTCCCATACTAACTCATCCTTTACTCCCTGTGTGTATAGATCAGCCTTTTGTATAATCTCCCTTTTTTTCACCCTTTGTTTAATCTCCCTTTTCTCACCCTCTTCACCCTTTTTTCACCCTTTGTATAATTTCACCCTTCGTTTAATTTCTCCCTTTTTCACCTTTGTATAATCTCCCTTTCTTTCACCCTAACTCTCTTACTAACCCATTATTTGTCACCCCCTTCTGTCTCTTTCCTTTCTCACCCTTTCCTGCACCTTTAGAGAGAGAGAGAGAGAGAGAGAGAGAGAGAGAGAGAGAGAGAGAGAGAGAGTACCCTTTTAGTTCTCTTTAGATGTGAGATAATGTTCCTTTTGTTGCCTTTGTAGTAAGTTCAGTTTAGAAGGCAGCACGTTTTTCGTAATACTGTAGAAGGTTGTGAGAGGAGGAGGAGGAGGAGGAGGAAGAGGAGGAGGAGAAGGAGTGGGGGGGATATATAGCCATAGGAGATAGATAAGAAAAAGAAGAAGAGCTATTAGAGAGTGAAGATGAGGAAGATGAATAGGAAGAAGAGAACGAAGAGGAGGAGGAAAGAGAAGATGAGGAGGAGGAGGTAAGATTAAGGCTTCCTTTTGTTATATATTCTAAACTTCCTCCTCCTCCTACTCCTCCTCCTCCTTCTCCCATTTCTTCTTCTTCTCCTTCTTCATATAGTTGTTCCTTGTTTGTTGTGAGTTTATTATTATTATTATTATTATTATTATTATTATTATTATTATTATTATTATTATTATTATTATTAATGGTGGGAAATGTTGTTGGTAAAACTTTTTTTGGTTGTATTAAAGTTTCTTCTTAGTAATTTCTTGTTGATTTCTTTCTTTTAATGAACAATTGGTAAACACTTTCAACGGTGAGTGAGTGAGTGAGTGAGTGAGTTAGAAAATCAGTTTTTCTTTTAACAATGTGGGTTTTTTTATGTGAATTTCTGGGCTAAAGGAGACCACCACCACCTAATGGAGACCTCATATCTGAAAGCCCACCCATTTGGGAACCGTTACCCAGAGTGGACGCCCCATCTCCTCCACTCAGACCGTAGCCAGGATTCCATGCTAATTATTTAATAGGGTCATTAGGTAAAAAAATAATAATAAAAACAGATGCAGTTCTGTATTTTTAATTACATATTTTTTTATACATTACAGGCGAAATAAAGATGGAGAACGGTCTAACAAACTAAAAATAAATATCATAACGCTATTTTACTCTTACCAAGAAACAAATAGATTAAAATAAAGTGGACCATTTTAAAGCGAAACAAAAAAAGAAACACCATCTGAACGAACCCTTTAGAAACACGTGTGTAAAGATTCCGAATGCTTATGTTACAGGAACTGAATAGAGTTGGAGGACTGATTGAAGAGGAAACTAAGGGCATTTCATCCTACAATACTGCACTGGATGGCTTCTCAGGTGTGGGCGGGCTGAAGACAGGTGTGGGCGGGTTGAAGACAGGTGTGGGCGGGTTCAGGACAGGTGTGGGCAGGCTGAAGGCAGGTGCGGGCTGGTGTGGGCGGGTTGGTGTGGGCGTGTTTGGGCGTGGAGTAAGGGTAGACTTAGTAGTATTCGTATTCCTCATCAATATCGAAGTTCTGGTCATTCAGGATGTCAGCTGCCTTGTCTGTGGGAAAGAGAGAGAGAGAGTGAGTGAGTGAGAGAGAGAGAGCGCGAGTGAGTGAGTGAGAGTGAGTGAGATAGAGAGATGTAGATTAGGGAAAGGTGATAGAGTGACCGTTTTATTTCCATTATTTCCATTACCCTTGGCCAACTTCCCCTTCAAACATATAAAACAATGATAAAAATGCCTCCCAGTACTGAAGGGCTTAATAACCACTAGACAGGTAACCTGGGGGCACGGGTTCGAATCCTGGCCACAGTCTGAGTAGTGATTGGGCGTCCACTCGGGGTAACGGTTCTCAAATGGATGGGCTCTCAGATAGAAGGTCTCCATTAGGTGGTCTCCTTTAGCCCACAAATTCCCATAAAAAAATCCCAGGTTCTTTAAATAAAAATCATTAATTATAGAGGGTGAGGTGTTAACAGGTGTTACTTACGGGCGGGGACACAGCAGACGCAGCCATCACCCAGACAGCCATTGTAGGGATCAGCCACCTCACCGTGCCTACACTCCACATCGCGGCACACACCACCGTGACGGGCGCAGCGGGAGGTGATGATGCAACCTGCAGGGAGAGAGAGGGAGAGGGTTGACGGGTGAGTGAAAGTGTGGCAGGATGGTTAAGAGTGTGTGTGTGTGTGTGTGTGTGTGTGTGTGTGTGTGTGTGTGTGTGTGTGTGTGTGTATGTTTTATATATAACACTTCCCGACCATTATAACTATCAGACACAGGTACCCCCAATACACACCAGCAGAAAGAACAATTACTCCTTTTTAACCCCTATTTCACCCCTTGACTGGTAACCCTACATAAGACATACATACACAAGCAACAATGCATTACTAACCCTTGGGGGCGCAACATTCACAGTGAGGCCCGTAACAGCCGCCAGGGATGAGCTGCTCCAGTTTGGGGTCACAGGTGTCCATGGTGCAGTGACCCTTGAACTTGTCGCAGCGTGGGTTGTTCTTGCACTCTGAGGAGGAGGAGGAGGAGGGGGGGGATGACATGGAGGAGGAGGAGGAGGAGTGAGGAAGACGAAGAAGAGAAGAAATGAGAAGGAGGAGGAGGAATGAGGACAGGGAGGAGGAGGAGGAAGGAGGAAGACGAAGGAGAGAAGAAGAAAGGAAGAGAAATGAGAAGGAAGAGAAAAATAAGAAGGAGAAATGACAAGTAGGAATAAGTAAACAAGAGAAAGAAAAAAAGAAGAAAAAAAACAACAGAAAGAAAAAGAAAAAACCACCACCACTAAACAACCATATAAACAACAACACCACCACATACAGGAACAACAACAACAACAACAACAACAAACATATCATCACAACTTACTCTTGGGAGCACAACACCAGCAGTCCTTTCCGTCACAGCCATGCTTCACCGCCTTCTCCTTGGACAGACACTGGTCTCTGCACTTCCCACCGCGTTTCTTGCACTTGTGGTTCCTGATGCACTCTGGAGGGAGGGAAGGGAGGGTTAAGTTAGGGAGGGAGGGAAGGGAGGGTTAAGTTAGGGAGGGAGGGAAGGGTTAGTTAGTGGAAAGGGGAAGAAGGAAGGAGCAAGGATAGTGAGAGAATTAAACAAGAGGGAATAAGAAGAGAATTAAAAAAAACTCTTTAATCCCTCACTGAATTAGAGAAGATAGGACACGAAGAGGAAGAGGAGGAGGAAGAAACTCTTTATAGCCCCTCACTGAATTAGAGAAGAGAACAAGAACAACAACAACAACAACAATAACAACAGCTACACTCATCACAGTAAACAATGAGCCTCTTACCATCTTCCTTAGGGGCACAGCAGTAGCAGTTGGGTCCCTTGCAGGCTCCGTTGATCACCTCCTCTACGCTGGAGCACTTGTCCTTACACTCACCTCCTGCCACGCTGCACCACTCGTCCACGCACTCTGCAGGGGAGCCAGGGAGGGATTAGAGAGAGAGACAGGTGAGGGAATGGGATGGTAGTATTAGTGAAGAAGAGGAGGATAAAGTAATGAGGGTTGAAGATACGAAGAGGAAGAGGAGGAGGAGGAGGAAAAGAGTACAAAGACATGACAGAGGAGAACAAAGCACAGTATCGTCACTTACCAGGTTTATGAGGCACACAGCACGTGCAGTCCTTGCCGTAACAGCCGCTCTTCTCTGGCTTCTCATGGGGGTCACACTTAGCCTTGCATTTACCGCCAGCGTTCTTGCACATGTAGTCCTCAACGCATGTATCTGCACCGGGAAGAGAAGGAGAAGGAGTTTTGTTAATATTTCCTACCCGCGTTTGTGTGTGAATGTGAATGAGAGACAAGGAGGTTTATATGCATCCGTTCCTCATTTTCTTGTGTTGTTGTGTTCCTGTCTACTCACCATCTGGCTTGGCCACACAGCAGAAACAGTCCTTGCCGTCACACAGGTGGGTCAGCTCGTCCTCGTGGAAGCTGCACCTGTCCTTGCACTCACCACCAACATGTTTGCACTTGGAGTTAGTCTCGCATTCTGTCAGGAGGGAAACAGATGCACACTTAAGCTGGGACGTACTCAATACTTCGCTTTAGACAAGAAGAAGAGGAGGAAGAGGAAGAAGAGACACACATACGTAATCTTTACATATACATAGCTCACATACTTAGGCAAAGGGAGGAGGAGGAGGAGGAGGAGGAAGGAGGAAGGAGGAGAAAACATGAAACGCACATTTAATCTTTCACACATATACTCCCACACACTTTTAAGAGAGAAGAGGAGGAGGAGGAGGAATACAAAGGTGGTGTTGATGAAATACACACACACACACACACACACACACACACACACACACACACACACACACACACTTACTCTCCATGACAGGGGCGCAGCAGAAACAACCTTCACCAAAACACTTCTGGTCAATTATCTTCTCATGCTCTTCACACTTGGCCTTGCACATCCCGCCAGCGTTCATGCAGTAGAAGCTGTCACTGCACTCTGGGGGGGCGGGGGGGGGATGGGTGTCAGTGTCAGTGAGAGAGATAAACCTTAATTCATATATCTAATCATTCTGACGTTTTATATATATATTGGTTCTACAGTTATCTCCAATCTTTATACTGGTTGGAAGTCCGAACACTTACTCAAGGTATCAGGCACACAGCAGACGCATCCCTTGACGGGGCAGGTGACTCCGACAGCTGGGTGTTCATGCTTGCCACACTGAGCCTTGCACTCTCCACCTTTGTCTGAGCACCGGTAGTCTGTCTGGCACACTGCAGGGGGGAGAGAAGGTGGTGATGGTGGTGGTAGTGGTGGTAGTGGTGATTATTTGTTTATTTATTCTATTTTTTTTTTTTTTTTTTTACGTAAGGGAGTCTTGTGAAGGGGAAATGAAATGGTGGTAAAATGGAATGGTAAAACTGGTCCAGTGTGGTGCCAGTCCTTAGGAAAGTTGAATAGAAGGTTGAAGGGGAGTATTTTTCATATTTTTTCATGTGATGGGAGTTATTGATAGGAATGGTAAGACACACACACACACACACACACACACACACACACACACACACACACACACACACACACTTACCAGGCTCGTCCTTCGGGATACAGCACCTGCAGTAAACACCCTTGCATCCCCCTACCAGCTCCTCCTCCCACTTGGTACACTTCTCAGTCCTGCAGAGGCCGCCATGATGCTGGCACTCTACCTTCCTCACGCAGATATGGGCGAATTTGCTCTCCTCCTGAAGAAATGGTAGGTTGATCGATTTTATTGGTTGATTTTATTGGTTTGTGTTGTTGTACTTGCTCATTTTATTATTTATTGGTTGATTTTATTGGTTTGTGTTGTTGTACTTGCTCATTTATTTATTTATTTGTTGTTATTCAGTAGGACATTCAAAGTTCCTGACGCGATAATGGCCAAAGTACAACACCAATTTCAAGAGATTAAGATGGAGGGAGGCTGAGACTAGAAAAATTCATACAAGTCAAAACGACATACTTTTCTCTGCTAATACGATCCTGGAGTGTCTGTGTCATTACTCACCTCTGCCACCTCTCTGATGTCAGCCCCGGCGTCAGCAGCCTCCTGGTTTTCATCGCTCTCTTCTGACTCCTCTTCCTGGATTGTGGGCACCGCGGTGATCAGCCCCACCAGCAGCAGCAGCAGCAGGAGCCTCATCTTCATGGTGACGGAGGAAGGGTGAGTGGCTGTGGCAGGAACGGTGGTGCCAGTCAGTGTGTGGTGTTAGCTGACCCGCCTCACTCTTTTATGCTGTTTTCCCCACACTGAGACACGTAAGGAGAGGGAAGGTAAACAGACATACGCACTCACACACACACACATACACACACATATACGTACACACAGATACACACGTTGGTACACCTTTTTTTCAATATACATGTCCCTATTTTTTTTTTCTTTTCATTTGTAATCACCCATACACATACACCTGTTAACACACGCACACACACACACACACACACACACACACACACACACACACACACACACACACACACACACACACACACACACACACATACACACATCTGTTTTCTATGTACTTCCATTTAAACTTCCGCCTGTGTTATTTTTCCATGATCCACTTTGTGTCTTTTGTTAGTAGTAGTAGTAGTAGTAGTAGTAGTAGTAGTAGTAGTAGTAGTAGTAGTAAAATAGTATCATTATCATCATTATCGGAAAGGTCAGAGGTTTTGTAAATTAATGAGTGCAGTTGTTGTTCTCCTATTACAGGCTGGATACAGTTTTGTTAGTGTCATGTCAGTGTCCAGAGTAATGACTGAAGTGATACATGTTATAAAGTATTCCCTGTGACACTTAACCTTGCTAATGTACATTCCTAAGAAAGGTTTGGATGAAGAGAGGATCTGATACAAGTCACTACCAGCGTCTGCATTTCCACCTTTCTATTCTATTTTATTCTGAGTTACTTCCTTCCTCTGTGTTTTCATTACTTTTTTTCTAACTTAAGCTTAAACCCATTATATTTTGTCCTGCCCTTATCCCTCACACTGAGAAGCCTCCCCATATACTAGTCCCTGCTGTGTCCTATGTAGCAGAGTGAGTCCCTACTGTTTGTTCTTTTAACTGTTCATGGAATTTAATTCATATGCAACTATAATTGTAACTGTGGTCAATATCTATCTTTCTATCTATCTATCAATCTATCTATCTATCTATTTATCTATTTATCCATCTATCTATCTATCTATTTGTCCCCTGTAGCAGAGTCCTTCTAAATGCAGGTCGGGATTTAAAAATGTGTCCCAAACTCTTTTTTATTGGGGCGCCACATCATAAAACACATGTAGAAACAATAAATCAAGATATTTATAGTTCTGTGTGTGTGTGTGTGTGTGTGTGTGTGTGTGTGTGTGTGTGTGTGTGTGTGTGTGTGTGTGTGTGTGTGTGTGTGTGTGTGTGTGTCAGTTATCATGTGAGTTTCTTTCTTTTGTATAGAAAAGGAAAACAGGCCAAAATGTAACAAAAAAAAAGCGAAAAAGAGGGCCCACTTAGTTGCCAGTTCCCTTGCAGGTCCCATAGAGTTAGCCAAAAGAGAGGAATAGATATCTTGAAAACTTCCCTCTTCAATAAAGTCAAGTCACTGCACATATAGACGCAATATACAACTATGGAGCGAAAATGAGGATAGAGGAAGTAAGAGGGAAGAGAATAGAGGTTACTGTCAATTACCTCAAACATCTGCAGACATAGACACAATAGAAAGAGGATAGAGGAAGTAAGAGGGAAGAGAATAGAGGTTACTGTCAATTACCTCAAACATCTGCAGACATAGACACAATAGAAAGAGGATAGAGGAAGTAAGAGGGAAGAGAATAGAGGTTACTGTCAATTACCTCAAACATCTGCAGACATAGACACAATAGAAAGAGGATAGAGGAAGTAAGAGGGAAGAGAATAGAGGTTACTGTCAATTACCTCAAACATCTGCAGACATAGACACAATAGAAAGAGGATAGAGGAAGTAAGAGGGAAGAGAATAGAGGTTACTGTCAATTACCTCAAACATCTGCAGACATAGACACAATAGAAAGAGGATAGAGGAAGTAAGAGGGAAGAGAATAGAGGTTACTGTCAATTACCTCAAACATCTGTGCTTCGGTGTGGAATATATAAGGTGTAATAGAGAAGTGGTGCGGTACAGATTGGCAATTACAAAGCTTTAACAGAATAGCCGTGTTGGGTTACCAGAGAGAGAGAGAGAGAAGCATATAAGATCAAACAGTAATAAAAGGCAACAAAAACGTGAGCTCCATCACTTAAACACTTGAATATACCACCGTGACACAGGTGTTTGGTATATATAGCAACTGTTTGGTAGCCACACATTGAAGCGACACTACACAATTACCACTGAAAACCAAAGAAAAAGGAAAATAATACATAGAGGTTTGTGAAAGAAAAACATGTTATTAATGCCACTTGTGAAAAAAAAAGTTATAGAAACGACACTTGACAATTACCACAGAAAATCAAAGAAAAAGGAAACAATTCATAGAGATTAATGAAAAAAACTCAGATAATTAATGCCACTTGTAAAGAAAAAGGGGGAAAAAGTGAATGTTAAATAGCCAGAATAGAATTGAAAGAACACGCGATAACTACAATAGCAACTTAATGATAAAAGAGAAATTAGAAGTTAGTGAAGAATAATTACAATAAAAATACTTGATGAAATACTTATGAAATACAAAGAAAAGCAGGAAAGACTAGATAGGAATACGTCATAATTAAGATTTAAGAGATGATTTTAATAAGAGAAACCTTTTTTTATTGTTATATTCATGTGAGAGAGAGAGAGAGAGAGAGAGAGAGAGAGAGAGAGAGAGAGAGAGAGAGAGAGAGAGAGAGAGAGAGAGAGAGAGAGAGAGAGAGAAACATTTACAACATTTATCTATAGTAACTCGTTTGACAAAATAAGAACTAAAAAAAGGAAACTAAACACTCAATAACTAGCCTATTTAAAGCTGTATTATCAAGTTATATTGAACTGTGATATAGCTGTAGTGTGTTCTCAATGCAATAAGAACACAAAGGTTGGTTTAGCAAGTTTTAACAGCCTCTACACGTAACAAAGCTCATATAACACACACGTTTATTTATTTATTTATTTAGGCGTGAAGGAACCTCGGGAAATCACAGTGAAGAGAATGAATTAATGCAGAATACAGGAAAGAGAATCAAATAATACAAAATACAGGAAAGAATTTGAAGAGTAAAGAGTATCCCTGACCCAGCCTAGGTTTTCCTTACATACTTTGCAATATAGAATAAAGTAATGCAGAATACAGGAAAGACAATAAAGTAAAGGGAATAAATTAATGCAGAATACAGGAGAGAGAATACAGTTAAGAGAATAAAGTAAAAAAGAAAAAAAAGAGAGATAGATAATAGTAAGGAGAATCATTGAGATATAATACATGTCAATCTCTCTTTACTTACTACTACTACTACTACTACTACTACTACTACTACTACTACTACTACTACTACGACTACAGCTACGGCTACTGCTGTCCTTCTCTCAGTGTCCTTCAAATGTCCTCTACTAAACCTGCCTGTCTCTTACATCCCTACGTACATACATACATACATACACACATACATACATACATACATACATACATATAGATATATAGATATACATACAGAGAGACTTATATACACAGAAATACACATAGAAATTGTCAGTTATATATGTGTGTGGAGAGAGAGAGAGAGAGAGAGAGAGAGAGAGAGAGAGAGAGAGAGAGAGAGAGAGAGAGAGAGAGAGATTAAAGTTAGACAGTCAGAACAGATGCAGAACTGTACCGCTTCTCTACCTAACCTGGTGGTGATGGTGGTGGTGGTGATGGTGGTGGTGGTGGTGATGGTGGTGGTGGTGGTGGTGGTGGTGATGGTAGAAATTTAGAAGTTGTGATAGCAGTTTTATCAGCTACTATAACTACTACTAATACTAATAAAAATACTACTAATAATAGTAATTATACCACCGCTGCTGCTGCTGCTATTATTTCTACTGCCACCACCACCACCACCACCACCACCACCACTAATACTACTACTACTACCACTACTACTACTACTATTACTACTACTACTACTACTACTACTACTACTACTACTACTACTACTACTACTACTACTACTACTACTACTACGACTACGACAATTAATACTAATACTAATACTTCTACTACTACCATTGCTGCTGCAGTAGAAGTAGTAGCGATAGCAGTAGTGGTAGTGATAGTAACAGTAGTAGTAGTAGTAGTAGTAAGGTACCTGTGATGATCGTATTAGTGATATCAATAGTCACAGTGGCACCAATAGTAGTAGTAGTAGTAGTAGTAGTAGTAGCAGTAGTGGTAGTGGTAGTGGTGGTGGTGGTAGATGGCTGTACAGGGATATGAGTTATGGTACTT
>JAHFWG010000055.1:721850-738360 GCA_020233015.1 Callinectes sapidus | reverse complement strand
CCTCCTCCTCCTCCTCCTCCTCCTCCTCCTCCTATATATATCAAAGGAACTTTCTAATAAAAATATTCCGAAATCATTAAACTTGTGTAGTATCTTACATTTTTTTTATGTTGTCTCTCTCTCTCTCTCTCTCTCTCTCTCTCTCTCTCTCTCTCTCTCTCTCTCTCTCTCTCTCTCTCTCTGGGAGGGAGAGAGGGCGGGTCCTTACAATAGAACAAGTAAAACAGGTGGTCCCATATTTTATTCAGAAGGACCCTCTTCCCCCTCCCCCTCCCCCTCCCTCTCCCTCTCACTCTCTCTCTCCTCCACCCTCCTCTCCCTCCCATCTCATCTCAACACACACACACACACACACACACACAGGGCATCATGGGGTTCGACTGATAAAGGAGCAAACATAAGAGGAGGAGGAGGAGGAGGAGGAGGAGGAGGAGGAAGAAACGAAGGAAGACAGGCAGAGAAAATGAGAAAGGTTACGTTCCTCCGTGTGGCAACAACAACAACAACAACAACAACAACAACAACAAGAGTAGGCCTAAATAGAGCAGTACATACGACATAGACCTAAGGAAGAGCAGAACCATTAGTCTTGCCACTGACGGGGTGATGGAGGTGAGCGGGAGGGGTGAGGGGTGAGGGGAGAGGGGAGAGGGGAGAGGGGAGAGGGGAGAGGGGGAAGGTGATTGAGTGAAAGGGGGTGAGAGGGATCTATTGAGGCTGTGAAGTGGGTGGGAGGGAGGGAGGGAGGGAGGGAGGGAGAGAAATAATGGGGGAGCGATGTAGATGATGAGAGGGAGGGAGGGACAGAGGGAGGGAGGGACGGAGAGAGAGAGGCAGGGAGGGAGGGAGGGAGGGAGGGAGGGAGGGAGGGGGGAGAGGGAGGGAAAATAATGTGTTAGAGGAGGTAACACTGCTTTTTGTGAGAGGGAAAAACATCAGGTGAATTTGAGAGAGAGAGAGAGAGAGAGAGAGAGAGAGAGAGAGAGAGAGAGAGAGAGAGAGAGAGCTACGCCTACCCTAGCCAAACACCATTGGTAAACATAACCGCAAAATTCAACAATCTCCTTCAGCAAATGAAATTATTAGTCGTGATTTGGAAGTGAGGACATGGAAATCAGATCAAAGAAATAGTTTTGGGGGAACTTGTATGAGACGGGATTGTAAAGCTCCGAGTCTGCTGTGCCATGACGTCACGCTCACGCCATACCAAGTCTCACCAGTGCACTATCGCCAATCAATATAATATATTTGATTACCTTTATAATAATTACACTTCTTGAGCCTCTATCAACGTGCGAGTCTCACGCTGCTTCTGCTGCGACCCCTTCTCATCCATCACGCATGTTTTGTGCGGCACCACTCAGTCAATATAATATAATAGTATAATAGTATATAGTCAATATAATAGTATGCAGAGCTTCGTTGTCTTACGGCCCTAAACAAACAAACTGATACCTTATGTGTGTGTGTGTGTGTGTGTGTGTGTGTGTGTGTGTGTGTGTGTGTGTGTGTGTGTGTGTGTGTGAGTACACAAAAACAAAACAAAACGTTAATGTAGTATGGAGGGAGGGAGGGAGGGCGGGAGGGAGGGAGGGTGACACGAGAGAGAGGCAGCACCATGCATGTGCACCATCACACGCGTCATTTGTCACCATTAGTGCCGTGAACACAGTTTTCCATCAGATTACTTGAACTAATCATCCCAGATTCAGTGACAAGAATTATAATTAACAATATACTCATTGTTTTTTGGCAGAGCGAGTGTTTTTCATCTCATTATCTACTGTGCCGAGTCTTTCCTGCCCACGAAGGCTGTGTATATTATGTACAGTACACGTGTTGCTAAGTAAGGCATGCCTATACCTACACACTGCAGAAAGGGGAGTGCCTACTCATTGCCACAAGGAGAGTGCCAAAACAGTGTGGTAGAGTGGAGCAGCACGGGTCGCGGCAGCCGTAACACCGCCACACGCGACTTTCTGCTCGCCGCCTTTCAAAAATGTTACCAAATGAAATGGAACAAAAGGAAAAATTGATAAAAACTCACTGCCACAAAATCAAGGGAACAAAATAAACAAATAACGTATCAAACCTTTCTCTCTCTCTCTCTCTCTCTCTCTCTCTCTCTCTCTCATATACAACAATGATTCAACAAAATTACGATGGAGATAAAGATCCTCGCCATTCGTCGAAGCAAATTACAACACCTCGCCATTCGTCGAAGCAAATTACAACACACACACACACACACACACACACACACACACACACACACACACACACACACACACACACACACACACACACACAAAGTTTCATCGTTTTTACTCGTCTTTCATTTACGAGTCCAGGCAAGACTAGTCCAGTATGGTCCAGTTTGGTCTCAAACGTACAGTGACATACATAAGAGAGAGAGAGAGAGAGAGAGAGAGAGAGAGAGAGAGAGAGAGAGAGAGAGTCACGGTAAAGATAATAAGACAGGATTAATGAAGATATTAATAAGCCAAGAGACAAATTGCAATGTAATAAACATATAACCTTTTCAATTAACAATTATATGATTTAAACATTTACTATATATTCCGTGAAATGTAATATGACTTAATTCCCTTTGGATAAATAAATGAAATCGATAATGTTTTCTTTTCTTCTACCTTATCTTTTTCCTTTTAATCGTCCCATATATTGTAATAATGTGAGTTTTGCGACAGGTGCTGCTGAGAAGCATTCAACTGGTTCATAAATATTCGTATGAATATCTACATTATTTTCTATTTTCTGTAAGAAAAGCATCAATCAAAGTAAAGTTATCTCTGTTTACTGAGTGTAATGTAGTACAGCGGCTTTTCATTCTATAGTTTTAAGACCATGCACTTCCTCACTCATGCCTTTATTCTTCTGTTATACTTTTTATGGGTATTTCCATATCTTTCCGCACTTTTATGGATATTTCTATACCTTCCTGTCCATTTCTAAATTTGCTCTCTTGCGTATACTGCCTTACCTTTCTCCATGTCTAGTTTTCCTCTCTCTCCTTCCCTTCACTATAAGCAATCTCGTGACATTAATGCAGTCCACTCATTCTCTGGCCACACCTTACTCCATTCCACTCTACTCCACTCGCCCTCCGCCTCGCAGCTACAGACAGTTTATTCACTTTCACTTTCTCGTAAATAGACAAAAAAGACACCCGCAGCTTGAGTTACAGTGCGGGTATCCTTTCCTCAGATCTTTCCGCCCCACCTCTTTCCGATTTGCTCTCATTTAGTTCTTCATCCGACTCCGTCTTTATAAAGTAAATAATCAGACAGACGTGCTTACAAAATACATAATCTTTTTCTACCATTTCCCTACTGATATGATGTAAGAGAGAGAATCTTCCTCTGTATTCATCCTGTTCTTCCACATATAGTTTAATAAAGCAGTACTTAATTGGTAAAAAAAAAAAAAAAAAAAAAAAAAAAAAAACCTCGTTACACACTGATAGATCTGTTCTTCTCATGTACTATTTTTTTTTTTTTGTTCCACCTTCTTATATCAGCTTTACAAACGTTCAGCCTTCTTATATCGGTTTTCTAAACGCTTTGGTTTGCTATCTCGGGTTATCTAGGCTTCTATAACCAATCTGATCGCAATGCTTTCGCCTCAGCTCAGTAAAATAACGCAGTGTAAGATTATGCTGTAAAGTATAGTATTACTGGCAAAATTATAAGCATTAAGAAAACTGATAATGGCTTTACCCCAACTCCCGTAATGCTGAATGTAGAAAATACTTGCAAGGCCGTGAGACATTTCACGTTTGAAGGAGTGAATGATCCAAGGAACATTGTTGTATTTTTCAGGCACGGGTATAATGAAGAGAGACAAATCGTTCCTTTCGAAAAAGAAAAGTTGACTGCGACAAAGGATCACAGGACTGCTAAGAAACACATGACTCAAACTGAAACTGAGATTGAACAGTTTGTAGATAACAAAGAAGGAGACCTGATCAAAATTTGTCTTCTCTCCTAGAGATGGAAAATGGATTGAAATTGAAGATCTGATTAAAGATGGAATATAAACTGACTTTGAAGAGCGGACGCCTGCTTAAAAGTGCGCTGAAATGGATGAAAGTGTGCTATTTGTAAAAGACAACAACACTAAAATTGATGACTCTGTTCATGAAGAAGATGAAAACTGGACTGAGACTGATAACCCCGAATCTGCTGATGACAAAAATTGCACGAAAAGTGAAGGACTGGTGAAGGTTGAAGATGGAAACTAAACTGAGACTAAATATGCAGTTAAAGATGGAAACAATATTGAAGAGTCTTCACGTACTGAAAATAACCCTGCAATAGAAGAGATTCTCAGTGTGTGTTGAAGAAAACAGCTAGCTTCAAGTTAAGAAGACTTTCTCTACTAACCAAAAAAAAAAAAAAAAAAAAAAAAAACTTGACTGACGCTGAAGGAAAATGACATGAAAGCTGAAAATACGGTGGCCATTGAACAAAGAGAGGAAAACATATCTGTAAAGCAGGAAGACAGACTTTCTGAAGAAGAGAAAAATTCTGAATGCCAGTCATCTTGAAAAACACGAAAAATGTTCAGGAACAGGAATAATGAAAAAAGTAGCATAAAAAGTGCATAGGTGAATCTGCACTGTCATTCCCTTTTGCGTATGTACTGGCAAATCAGGTTAGCAGGTTAGCAAGAAACAATCACAGTGCACATAATGAGAGAGAGTCAAATGAAAGACCAATATTTTTTTTTCCCCAAGACTGCAAAGTGCATAATAACAGAGTTCAATGCCACGTCATACCTAATGTTTACAAATGTGCTGGACAGCTTTCATAAAAAAACTAAGAAAATGATGGTCAATAGGTTTGGGCCAAAGCTCATGTATTCCCACTCTTATTACAGTACACAATATAATAGTTCTTAATGTTAGCTTTTTCTTTCAACTTGTCATTTCCTCCTCTCTCTCTCTCATTCTCTCTCTCTCTCTCTCTCTCTCTCTCTCTCTCTCTCTCTCTCTCTCTCTCTCTCTCTCTCTCTCTCTCTCTCTCTCTCTCTCTCTCTCGCTGAGGTCCAAGACTATACATACACCCAGACCAACCTTCTCCCCTCTCACCATAAGACCACTTTTACCCCTTCTGAAGCTCGTCATCGTTCAAATATAAACTGGCCACATTTCCCTGTCACTTGATGTGTACCCATTTTTTTTCTCTGTAAACTTCCTTTTCCTTCTTCGTCCAGCTCTCGCCTGACAAAAACTGGTAAACGAATGAAATTAGCAGTTGTACTAAAGCGCGCTATAGAATGTCCTGTGTAGAGATATTGCTTATGTGCTTATGTCAGTGACCTCCAGCACTCACTTTCACTATATCTAGCCGTTTTTCTCAAGCTTAACTCTTAGACTGTCGCTTGGTACACCTTTCCCTATTCATGACTCATTCTAAGACATCTTTACTTGCTCTACAGCCTCTATAATGGGAAGAAATTGTAAAAGGTACTCTTTTTCTATCAACAATTTTCTTGTAGATCGTTATAAAGACCACGCATTCCTTTTGGTACTGCTATAAATATTTTCTTTTTTGTCTCATTGAAAAGATTAGCATGCGTTTTCTATGTAAAAAAAACAAGTCTGGCCAAGGACAAAAATAAAAGTTGGTTAAAAAAGGCCCACTGAGGTGTGCCAGTCTCTAAAAATGTTTTATACAAGATTGAAGTTTTTTCTTTTCCTTTTCTTTTTCGTTTAAACAAAAATTGGATGAAGGATGCGTAAATAGTTAGGTGCATGTAGTTTTGTGCCAAGGAAGCATGGCATAATTAAATGGTCAGGATATGACAAAACATAATGAGTTCAGGTTTCATAAGGTTAAATTCAAAGAAAAGTAGGAAGAAATTAGTCTACATACAGAATGAAAAATTCACAAAATATACTCGGCTAAGTTATTCAAGTCATACAAATTCCTTAGAACCATTGATCATGGTGGAAGCAGTAGCAGTTTAAACTCTATAAAGTTGATTAGAAAAAAAGAGACAGGAAGACATAAGTTCTGATAACAAATGGTAGATGAATAGAAGATATTCGACTAAGGTCTTTAAGTGGCATAGAGAATATAAGAAGAGTGACGTTCAGTAGCCAAGTAGATGTGATAACAAGCAGCAAAGGTGAAAGAGGAAGGGAGGGAAGGATTACAATATGCTAGGCTTCTCCGTTCCTCATTGACTCCTTGCCAGCAACGCTATAGTTTCTGATACTCTGGTGGCAAGTGATACTTAGGGTTACCATAATATTCTACCTGTAAACTGGGACAATTTTTAAATATGATTTATTCACATCATACACTGCTATACATATACTGTAAGTTCATCTTATTTTCAGTCAGAAAACATTATGCAGCATTATGCATAATACAATAAATTTCCTTAAAAAAAAAACACGCGGGTGGGCCAAATAGTGCCAGCTGTTGAGGGTGAACAGGCCGCCCCAAGTAGCCATGTGGGGGTATACTACGGCCTGCATGATATTTGGGCTCCAACACAGGGACAGCTAAACTCCATCCTTGCTCAAAATGCAAGCAGAATTAATTGTACTCTTCATTGTACTACTAATATTCTAATGGCAAATTGTACTACGTGGGCTGATGAGCATTACCGAGTGACGAGAGAAAAGCTGGCCATTAAGAGACGAGGGGGTGTTGACGGTGTAAATGAGGGTGGAGGAAGGGAGTGAAGGACAGACAGACAGACACAAACACACACGCACACTGATTAGAAAAAAAAAGTTTACTTATCCTAAAATTCATCTAGCATATAAAGTAACAAATAACGAATTTACAACACACACACACACACACACACACAGACTCTCTCTCTCTCTCTCTCTCTCTCTCTCTCAACACCACAATTTGCGGTGGGTTGTCGTCATAATGCGGCTGACAACTTTACACAGCGCACCCAACGCCCACCACACACACACCAGAAGCCGCCGCCACCACCACTGCCTGTGTGTTTCCGCCGTGACGGGAGGAGCGGGAGGAGCAAGAAGAATGCGAGTGAGGGAGAGATGTTGATGGAAAGGGCGGGAGGAAGGCATTAGAGGAAGGGCTGCTGAAGGGAGGAGCGGGAGGAAGTTGACAGGAAGGGCAGAAAGAGGTCTTGAGTGGGAGGTATGGTGAAGGGTGAAGTGGGAGGAAGGTGTCTGAAGGAGGGGCGCTAACGGGTAGGGCGGGAGGAATGCTTTAGGCTGGACAAATCACTAAGCACTTCAATCCATCTGTTAACGTTCTAATTCTAACTCCTTCAGTACTGGGACACATTTTTACCAAGAGTTTTGGGTATGATTGGGCGATTTTATTGACTTAAGGTAAGGTCTTCGGGGTTAAAAGATTAATGGCCAGAGTTTATGCTATCCTAATCTCCACATGAACTTCTAGAACTGTATAAAATCGCCTAATGATAAGCAGAATAAGTATAAAAAACGCGTCCCACTACTGAAGGAGTTAAACACTTATGAATGTGTGCAAGAAAATCAGAGGATCTACAAGAAGTCTTGAAAGGTACATACACTTAGTGGTTCCTGCATGAGGCAAATCTCATATTTATAACCATCATCCACAACCATTGACTTCCCCAATCGTCTTTTAAGCCCACAATCAATGGTTTGGCACTAACAACTTGATCACTGAATCTAATCCATTCACCAACTACTTTCCATTACTTAATCTATTCAATACCATGGCGTGTTTTCATATTCATTCTGCTTACTATTGGTTAATTTTATACATCTTCAGAAACTAATGTGGGAATGAAATTAGTGAAAGACTCTGGTCATTAACCTTCTGACTTCCATAGCTGAAGTGGTTGAATATTATTTCTTGGCTTGTCGTGATTGCTGGTGCTGAAGAGTTTGTTTGTCTTCTTAAGACACTTTACACTTTATCATGTTTAGCATTACAAGAGAAACATCAATGACTCAAGGATAGGCAGACAGGTACTTCACTACTAAAACTGAGCTCATGATGAAAGTAATTTAAATGTAAATAGAAATGTACAAAAAAATTGACATTAATAGTTATTTTTACATTAGAAGTGGTGAAAGTTTGAAAGGAAAGTAAATACTGACTCTGGTCTCAACTAAAATGCAATAATGTACTAGGTAAATAATATGCAATGTCTTCAACGGTAAACAGAAAGTGTGCTTACACACACACACGCACACACACCAATAACAAGCACCAATAACCTTCCTTACAAACTTCTAATCAATCTTCGTATGAGTCACATTTCCTTGCCTCTCCTTCATCTCGATCATCACGGCAGAGAGAGAGAGAGAGAGAGAGAGAGAGAGAGAGAGAGAGAGAGAGAGGGGGGGGGGGATTGATATGACAGGTGTTCCGATACTCATGTCACCTGCCCCCTCCTTCACCTGTTAATATCTCAAGCCTTAGGTCAATCTTCTTCTTCTTCTTCTTCTTCTTCTTCTTCTTCTTCTTCTTCTTCTTCTTCTTCTTCTTCTTCTTCTTCTTCTTCTTCTCTTCCTCCTCCTCCTCCTCCTCCTCCTCCTCCTCCTCCCCCTCCCCCTATTCAAGCAGCTCTTTCTTTTCTCCCCTTCTATGGCCTTCAGCTGCCAGTATCGTGAGCGCCACACCCTCTTCCTTCTCCTCCTCCTTCTCTTTCAATAAAACACTCATCACTGTCTTTCTATTTACTTCATTCTCTCCTTCGCTAGCACACACACACGCAGACAGACAGACAGACAGACACACACACACACACACACACACACACACACACACACACACACACACACACACACACACACACACACACACACACACACACACACACATACACACACACACACACACACACACACACATACACACACCAAGCACGTATTCTTCTCACTTCGCTCCCATTACGTCATAAATGAAGGGTTACCATCACCACCACTACCACCGTCATTCTCCTTCACCCACTTGCAGTTATTCTTCCTTCTTCAAGAATAGTATCATTATTATTATTGCTATCATTATTATCACTATTATTATTATTATTATTATTATTATTATTATTATTATTATTATTATTATTATTATTATTATTATTGTTATATATTATTATTATTATTTATTATTATATTTATTATTATTATTATATATTATCATCATCATCATCATCTCATCCTTGTTATTACTATTATTATTATTATTATTATTATTATTATTATTATTATTATTATTATTGTTATTATTATTACTATTATTGTTATAGTTATTATTATTATTATTATTATTATTATTATTATTATTATTATTATTAGTAGTAGTAGTAGTAGTAGTAGTAGTAGTAGTAGTAGTAGTAGTAGTAGTAGTTGTAGTAATGGTAATAGCAGTAGTAGTGGTAGTACTAGTTATACCGTCGTTATTGAGAGCTTCAATGAATGTTTTTGTACATGTACAATCCACTTTATAAGTTACAATAACATTCACAGTGTTTTCTCTATTTCTTCCCTCACACTTTTATCACAAATCTTCTGCAGTGCCAATAATCTCACTTTCCAATGGCTGTTTAGCATAGTAGATGACTCAGGACTAAGAGAGAAATTCTAAGAAATGGCCGTGGTATATCATTACAACAATAATCACCATAGCTGTATTGCTTAAAATTCTCTCCTAGTCATATCATCAAGTCCTGTTTACACATATAGCCTTGCTTCGTCTAGTTTAACTGTTGTATGTTTCATCCACAATAACAGGGTCTATGTTACTTATAATTCCCTCCATGTCCTTTCTCGGGGGCTTGTTTCGTTTCATAACCTCACCTCGTCTAACTGTAGTACGTTAGTTACACACACACACACACACACACACACACACGCACACACACACACACACACACACACTGTTGGACGCCACGTGCGTTAACACATACACCAGCACCATCTTCCTGACTGTGCTTCTGGCGCTGGTGCAGTCTCTAGAGCAACCAAGTAGAGTCCAAGCCAACACTACGCGGCCTTAACCAGTGCTTTGCTAACATGTCACTCATCTCGCTGTGTAAAAGGGCGGCGTGGCTGGTATTGGTTCAGCCTTTGCCGAACCACTACAGGACATCGGCAGACTCATCAGTCACCACTCTTCAAGCCTGCCTGACTGGCTACGGTAGCTCATCAGCCTCGTGGTAGTGCATGGTGACGCGACGGCCAGCAGGTAGGCCTCTGGGCAGCAACAAAATATATTGCATCAGCCTCACACACACACACACACACACACACACACACACACACACACACACACACATACACACACACACACACACACGCACACACACACACACACACACTTAACCATGACTATATCATTCGTGGTAAGTTAACCATTACTTTATTACTCATTCTATCAATCTTTTTTTTTCCCAAAGCTTCGTCTTTTCTGATTGTCATACATTACTTAGGCTAATTATGCTGTCCTTTGTTTCAGTGCCTCATTTCTTCCCATAGCCTCGCCTTGTCTTCCTTAACCAAGCTACTGTACATTACTCATACTAATCTTCCAGCCGTTTCCTGGGACTTATTTCTGATAGTAGCCTCGCCTCGCCTGACTCACCAGCGTGGGTCATGTCTGTGAGGAGGTAATCACAGCGTACTATACCTATGTGACCACACTTCTGCAACTCGTCCTTCTCTCTCTCTCTCTACTATTCCTTCCTTTCCTCCCTCATTGCGTCAGGCGACCTCGTGGTGGCGGCGGTGACGTTCCATCAGTGGTTCATTAATGTGTTGTTTCTTATGACAAATGGTCTGGGAAAAGGGTTTAAACTGATTCTCGTATTCAATTTAACCTTACTTTTCTTTTTTGCTATGTTGATAGGTTGATTCATGAAATAATATACGTTTTTTTCATATCTAATTGTCTTCGGGAGATGAAGTATTGAAGTTTTTTTTCGCGGTATTCAAAATAATATAGTTTTCTGAAACCATTTTGAAAGGAGATTTTGATGGTAATGTCAAAATCATGGAATGATACCCTGTTTATTATTCCTAAAAAATCTGAAAAGAAAAGATATATTCAAGCTAACTCTGGAATTGGAAATATCATTGGTTTTCGTAGGAAATTTTAAGTGCGTATTATTCACCAGGAAAAAGAGGATTTTATCTATATATCTGAATGGCACATAACTGTTTTGAAAAAAATACTTATACAATATTGTGCATAAGGCAAAATCAATTTATTCATACATTAATAAATCAGTCAGTCAACTTCACAAGCAAATTTATTATTCATTTTTTCATTCTAAGCTTTATTTCCTTTTTTTTTTTTTACATTCATCTTTCTTCACATCCATTCCCTCTTCATTTGTTTTCTTGTTTAGTTTTCTTCATATTCCATCCCCCCTTCTCGCTCTCTAAAGAACTCTAAGAACTCATTCATCCACGCATTTCCCCCGCCACCTTCATTTCCCCCTCCACCTCCTTTCTCCTCTCAACACTCCCTTCTCCCTCAGTCCCCTCGTCCCTCCCTAACTTCGTTACCAACCAAAAAAATTTCCTGAATGTTCCATTGTCTCTATATCCCCTACTTTGGCCTCCTTTCTTCCTATTCTCTCCCACTTCCCTTCGTACCTATTAGTCATCTTTCCTTGTTTCTCATTCGTATCTTCCTTTCCTATTTTCTGATATGATTTCCTTGTATTCATATTTTCTTCTATCTTTTCTTTTTTTTCCTTCATCTCTCTTTCTTCATCCTTTTTACATCTATCTTTTCTCTCCTCATTTGCGATCACATATTGTTTCTTATTAGTTTCTTTACTTCTTTTTTTCTACCTTTTTTTCTTCAGACATATCACCTTCATCTTCCTCTCTTCTTCAATGACTTCCGTTTTTCTTCTCCTTTCTTCAGCCCCTTCTTTTTCTCTTTATATCGTTCTTCTTCTCTACCTTCAGAGTTACATAGAGTTCAATTTCCTTTTATTATCTTCTCTAGTCTTTCCCCTCCCCGAAGAACTTAGAATTTTACGTCCTCACTCTTCCTCCTCCTTCTGCCTCGCCTTCCTCAACAGCAAGAGTTCCACGGAGAATGAAGGTAGCCCGTGGATGAGTTACCAGTACACCAGATTATCCAACCCACCTTCCTCACTAACTCCACGCCCATCTCCTCCCACCTACACCCACCAACCCGCCCGCCACTCACTTTCCTTCACCCACTGACCTTGCCACTCGCGCCCAATAAACTCCACCACCCACCCATCCACCCATCTGGTCTCCTTTCCCTTTTCCACTGTTAAATCTTATGCCTCACGTTTATCTTTGTGTGTGTGTGTGTGTGTGTGTGTGTGTGTGTGTGTGTGTGTGTGTGTGTGTGTGTGTGTAGCTTTGTGTGTTTTTCTCTGTATATAATGAGGTAATTGTTTACTTTCGAATTTTAATAATGTTTTTTTTTTCTTAATTTCAGTGTGAGGAATGTAAAAGAAAAAAAAAGTATGAAAAGGGAGGAAGAGGAGAAGGAATAACAAAAAAGAGTGAATAAGAAGAATACAACGATGATTTTCAAATATTCCTCAAAAGAAGAGAAGAAGAACGTATATGCACAGAACAAAGAACATCGTTGTGCAGAAGAAGGGAAAAATTAAACTTAAAATAACAAGGGGAATGAAAGAGAAGAAAGAATAAGGAAAAATAAAGAAATTACTACTACTACTACTACTACTACTACTACTACTACTACTACTACTACTGCTGCTGCTGCTGCTGCTACGACTACTACTACTACTACTACTACTACTACTACTACTACTACTACTACTACTACTACAACTACTATTACTACTACTGCTGCTGCTGCTTTTGCCAATACATATAAATAGTAAAAAGAAAAATCAAATCATCATTGCCCAACTTAAATGGTGTATACGGATTAATATTTACTGTTCCTTCTCACAACTCACAAGATCCGGGTTGCTCATGCACACGTTCACGCACACACACACACACATACACACACACACACACACACACACACAGTCCCCCCACTCCCTCGCCACACACACACACACACACACACACACACACACACACACACACACACACAGTTCTAATGGGAATATAGCAAGGGTGATGCAGACTAGATAATTCTGGTTATATAACCCAGAATGGACAAGAGAAAACGGAGCGAAGAATGCTAACTAATGTAGCAGTAGATGTATACAGTAGACTTTGTACTCAGATTGTTAGTAGCAGAGGGCTATGAATAACAGGTTTCAAGTAGATGGTTACAGATGTGGATATTTTAAGCAGAGACTGTCACATGTTGGCCAACTAGGTCCTTGTTGTTCTTAAAATAGTATAGTATATGTAATTCGTCAGAAAGAAATTGCCTAGGGAATCATATTTACAGTTCTTAACTACTATCCTATTTGCTGTTTAATTTTTGTTGCTGTGAAAGAATGACTGACTGCACAAAAAAATTAGAAAGCATAAATAATTAAAAATAAAGCAGTCTGACCACAACGAGAGAATACTACTTGCATTAATCATCGAAGCTTAGCAATCCATTGAATAATAATGATAAGGTGGTACTTTAGTAATACTTCAGGAGAGCATAATTGACTCAATACATAATTAGTAAAAAACTTGAATTATTACGTTGATTGTTTTTGCTATAAGTAAATTCGTTCAAACTATATCTTAAACTTGCAGTGCAGTGTCTCATTAAGACCAAGACACAAAGAAAGTTGAATGGGTTGAAAGTTTCTACTATTTTTATCTTTACCACGTAGGAAAGTAAAGCATTCTTAATATTGACAGTCATGTTAAAATTTTCCAAAGTAGCCCTTGGATTTATTATGACTGCAACAGAGAATTCTAGATCAACGCGAAAAGGTTAAAAGTAAAACTACTTGGGTTAATAGGTCTTTAAAGGTCTTCCAATTATTTTCATATAATCTCCATAGACGTATGAAAGGTGTAAAATACCCACATCATTGCACCTTTAGAAATACTTACAGGACTTCAACGACGACAATTTAAGTCTCCACTTTACTTGTGTTTCTTAAGGTAATGAAGCATTGAAAAAGTAGAAAAGCAAAAACAAATCACAATAAGGATGGATAAGTGATTTTGAGAGCCTAAGCACAGCGGCCTGTCATAAGGACTTTTCAAGAGAGAGAGAGAGAGAGAGAGAGAGAGAGAGAGAGAGAGAGAGAGAGAGAGAGAGAGAGAGAGAGAGAGAGAGAGAGAATTATATTATAATAATAATGCAGAATCCTTGTCAAACTGGAACAGTCGCCGCCCCTCTCCCTCCGAACTCCCCCCCCCAAAAAAAAATATTTGCAAGCAGCAACTGCCATTATAGTTGGTTATAACAAGATAAAAAAGCACCATTGCAAAACTTTAAACTAAAACAAAGAAGAAAGAAGAAGAAAAAAACTGACAACAGTAACCTCCACTGGAACACTTTAAAGAAAAAATACTCAGAGGTTAGAAAGCAGGTCCCATAAAATTTCCAATAGAGGCACCACACACTCACACACGGCCCATGACAGTACCAATAGAAGAAACACACACACACACACACACACACACACACACACACACACACACAGACACACCTCCTCGCTAGAAGTCACCACAGATTACAGGCACGATGCATATTGAGACCAAGGACGCTTTACTTTTAAGAGGCGTGAAGGTAGCGGCGCATGGGGTATCACTGTAAAAAAAAACAGAAATTAAAGCGGTCACTGTCCATCTGTGGGGTGAAGGGAGAAGAGGAGGGAGTAGGAAAAGTGAAGGAGAGAAAGGAGAAACGAGAAGTAGCCATGAAAAATAAAAAGAATGATTTAAATGATTACTGTAAATTGACAAAGGGAGAAAATATAGGAAAATATTGTAAAAAGGAAGTTACAAGAGTATTCTAAAGGTGTGGAAAGAAAATAAGGGAAAAAATAAAGGAAAGAAACTGGAAAGAAATGATGATTAGTAAAATGTTGTATAGTTGAAAGGAGTAAGAAAAAGAGATTGAGTAAAAAAGAATCAATGAAAAACAAACAAGGAGATAAATCAATACCAGAAGGGAATAAATGATGATAGGTAGTAGTAGGAAAAAATTGACAGTAAATGAAAAGAAATATAAGAAGAAAAAACAACAACAAAATACTAAGTCTTCTTCTTCTCTTCTTCTTCTTCTTCTTCTTCTTCTTCTTCTTCTTATTATTATTATTATTATTATTATTATCATTATTATTATTATTATTATTAGTAGTAGTAGTAGTAGTGGTAGTAGTAGTAGTAGTACATACAAATTAGTAGAAGAGAAAAGAGAACAAAACAAAGAATGAGAATAAAATCTAGAAAAAAAAAGGTAAGAAAAGAACACGCAAAATAAATAGATGAAATAAATTAGAACTGAAGCAAACAACCTACCAACAACAATAACAAACAAACTACAACATCAATAAGAACAACAGTTACCAATAAAACAATTACACAAAGGCCTATCTAATTATCATATGAATATAGTCCTAGAAGAGAAAAGTTCATAGACCATGGAAGAGAAAAAGGAAGGTAAATACAGATATGGTTGAATTGAACGAGCAAACGAATCATGTCAAGGATCTAGACATGAGGTATTAACACGTTCCATGAGTCACAAATAAGGAATCAGGTGTTGTGGTAGTCATGTAAAAGAGATCAGGCATTCTATAAGCAAAACATACGAGATCAGATAAAAGATTTGGCATAAGTATAAAGGACTGGCTATTCTGTGGATCAAATACATGGAATTCGGTGATCTATTTGTCAAGGAAAGGAGATTATATATTCTATGAGTTGAGTATAAAGGATTACATGTTCTACAAAGAAATTATAAGAGAGTAAATAGTCAAATTTAGGCAACTGTGAGTCTATAAAGAACTAAATAGAATAAGATAAGGATTAAAGTATGAGAATAAACAGTTACGCACTCTATTAAGGGAGTAAAAATGATGAGGTCCTCTACAAATTATGAATAAGAAATTTAAACAGTTTCAAATGGCCAATAACTCAAGTATAAATAGCAAAATACAGAAGGAACTTATCACACACCATAAGTATGAGGAAGGAAGCCAGTGTCACGTTGTTACGGTATATATATTCGTGCGATCCCCTGATCTCCTTGTACCTTTTACCTTTATGCAGCAGTTTGGGAGGGGAGAGGAGGGAAAGGAAGATAGAAATTGAAGAAAATAATGACTGTGGCAGATCTATGGTATCACTAAGGAAGGAGAGATGAAGGGAAGGGAAGAAGGATGCACAATATGGATGGGAGAAAAGATAAAATAAAGGAAGAAAGGATGGATGGAGGATGAAAAAAAGAACAGAAAGATGGATAGATTGATAGATGGAAAAAGGGCTGGAAGGAAAGAAAAAAAGAAGAAGAAATGTATGGATGGAAGGAAAGAAAGAACACACGGATGAAGGAAATTGAAGGAAGAGAACAGGACGAGATGTAAAAAAAGATGGAAGATAATATAACAAAAAGAA
>JAHFWG010000055.1:692750-705366 GCA_020233015.1 Callinectes sapidus | reverse complement strand
AAAAAAAAAAGAAAAAATGGCTTCTTTGTAAGTATTTTTCGCCGAAACACTAAATGGAATGCAAAAGTCGAATATGCGTGCAGGCAATTTGCCACCTCGCCTCACGTAACATGTTAATTAGTCCTCACCTATTATATGGGGAAGAGTTATGGTCTCCTCACCACGCTACAAATGCCAGGTAATTAGAGGCTACCTGACCGACGTGATACTGTGCCACCATGGATCACATACACACACACGCACACACACACACACACACACACACACACACACACACACACACACACACACACACACACACACACACACACACACACACACTTGCATAATCAAACACACACACATACACACACATTTATCTTCGCCAGCAATAAATCAAGTAAAGGCTGACCCAGAGTGTTAAATATTGCAACACCACACCATTACGTTTATCCCCACAAAAAAGAAGAAAACTGAGATAAAAGGAGAGCGAACTAAAGCAGATTAAACAAACGAGAAAAAAAAGACAGAAATGTAAACAAGAAAAAAGGTAGAAAAATACAACCACCTCTGTGTCTGACTTGGAGGCGTCCATTCTTCACTTTCTTAGTCGAAATATTCAAAACATTCTTTTTTAACACAACCTGTCCTCGTGTTATAAGTGATAAAAAAGATCACAAAAGAAATGATCAGCAATTAACCGGAAACTCTTTCATTAACATGATGTGTCAAACTCCTTGAGGTAGACTCTTCATAAAATTGCTGGCACCAAACCAAAATAATCTTCAATTATTGTCTTTTCCCTCCTTTGTTTTATTACACTGGTCAGCGTTGTTTTCAAGATCAAACATATAATAACTGATTTTAGTTCATTGTTTTGCACTGAATTTGAAAATCATGTTCATTCTACCTAATCAGGTAATGTTTTAAAATATAAACAAATACAAAAAATTCCTGTTTCCATATATTTGTGTGAATGAAAAACATAATGGCAAATATTGGACCGATTTACCAACGGTTTACGGTTTACATAATATTTATAATAGATAAAATGAACAGTACAATGCACATAATCTACTCATGGATAAATGGTCTCTCTTCAGAGGCGTCCGGTTATATCAAGAAGACATCACATCCCTCTTAAAACACCAACAGTATTCAGCCAGGAAGTTCACATCACATTGGCCTTGATATCGTTCCTCCATGACACTGATGTCTTTGTGAAAATGCCCACCCTGTTCTTCACTGAAGACTTTCTGGAAAATAGCCCAAATGAGAAGGCGCATTTTCCCTGACCACAAAGTTTGCGGAAATTCACCATAAGTCATTAACCATCTTCTTGTACGAAGGACTTCTGTGGTTGCCGGGGAAGTTTCCAATAACTAACTTCAGGGACATCCATGCAGAGTTCAGTAGATTTTAATGAATATTCAAAATTAGCATCTTTTATGAACTCCCTTATCTGAATGACCATCACATAAACCTGCCTTAAGGTTCTCCATGCTGATTCATTTGAACTTGTTGTGGAAGAAGGCATATTCTTCAACTACCCTTTGCAGTGTCTTTACAAAGTTTTTCATTAGGCCAAGTATGAGGTGTAAGTGTGAAAGTAACTCCTTGCGTGGTTCAACCAGAGGGCGGGATAGAACATTCTGTGAGCCGGGTTCTAATCCTTGTCTTGTTGGCCACTTTTTTTTCTTTAGGTAAAAGAGAAAAGCTGGTCAAGGGCAAGACAAACCGTGAAAATAAAAATACCACTAATTGCAAGTCTCCTTAAAGGTCAATAGAGTTAGCCGAAAGCCAGAGAAAAAATATCTTGAAACCTACTTCTAAGTAGAGTCGAATCATAGGAGGTTGAAAATATAGAGGCAGGTAGGGAGTTCCAGAGCTTAGCAGCAAAAATAATGAATTATTTGGAGTAATGGTTAACTCTTGCCTTACAGTTTTGAACAACATGAGAGGAAGAAGAAAATCTTGCGAGGTAAAGCCGCAGGATGGGGGAAAGCTTGCAGTTGGCAAGATCAGTAGAGCAGTTAGCATGGAAATAGCCATAGAAGATAGCAAGAGACATACCCTATTTGATAAGGCTGTTTGAGTGAAATTCCCATACATGCGAAGAATGCTCCATACAAGGCTGGACAATGCCCTTGTACAGAGTTCGCAGTTTAAGGGATAAGAATAACTGGCGGAGACCCTTCAGAACACTTAACTTCATAGAGGCGTTTTTGGGAAGAAATGAGGAATGACAATTCCAGATTAAATTATCAGTAAAAGAAAGACCGAGTATTTTCAGTTTAGAAGGAACAAAGCCAGGTGTCATTAAAGAAAAGGAGATAGTTGTCTAGAAGGTTCTGTCAAGTTGATAGATGGAGAAATTGAGTTTTTGTGGCATTAAAGACTACTAAATTTTCTCTGTCGCGGTTAAGAATTTTAGAGAGATTAAAAATTCAGGCGTTATGTTGTTACGTGAACTGTCAACTTCCTGAATTGTTGATCGCTTCTGGAAAGACGTGGAAAAGTGTAAAGTGGGATCACCAGCGTAGGAATAGATAGTCAAAGAAGTTTGGTTTAAGAGATCAATAATGAAAATTCTTTTTTTGTAGAGTGGGTGAAAGGGAAAAAAAAAAAAAACCTGAAAACACCACTGTTAATATAATCAGAAGAACAGTGGCTGCCTATCTAAACAACAATACAACAATGGGGAAAAAAAAAACTTGAGATAAAGTTATAGAGGAAAGGATAAAAAACGTATGAGGGCAGAAAAGGTAGGGAGAAAGAAGAATCATATGAAAATCAGAAATTATGCCAGACTCTATCAAAAACTTTTAATATATCTAAGGCAACTGCAAAAGTATGACCAAAATCTCTAAACGAGGATGATTAAGACTCAATGAGGAAAGCCAGAAGATCACCAGTAGTACGATCTTGATGGATGCCACCCTGGCGATCAGATAGGAGATTATGAATGACAAATGTTTAAGAATCTTCCTATTAACGATAGATAAAAAATAAATAAATAAAAGAAAAACAATAAAATAAAATAAAACAGGCAGGAGATTAAAGCTATAGAACGTTAGTTTAAAACGGTTATCTGTTTTAGGGACAGACTGAATGTAGGTAGACTTGTTGCAATAAAAAGACGTAGAAGTTAATAGACATAGTTGAAACAGTTTGGCCAGAACTGTTTTTGAAAACAATAGGCGGGACCCCATCAGGTCCATAAGGTTTCTGAGAATTTACGTCAGATAGGGCATAGAAAACATCACTGGAAATAATTTCAACCAAAGACATGAATTAGTCAGAGGGAGTAGGAAAAGGAGGAAAATGCACAGAATAATCCAATATAGAGTTATTAGCAAAGGTTTGAGGGAAAAATTCAGCTTTACAGACCGATATAATGGCAGTAGTGCCATCACGATCAACTAAGGAAGAGAAAGAAATTAAGTAAAGGTGTCAGAAGTTTCGAAGGATTTGGAGTGTAAAAGATTTTTTTTATAATTTATCTAGACTTTGCATTATTCTGAACAAAAATATAAAGCGCAAGAGTCGATGGAAGGCTTAATTAAGTAACCTTCGTCGGTAACTTCTCTATCAATTATAACACGAGAGCAGGCTGGGTTAAACCAAGATTTGGAAGATTTATGTTGAGAGAAAGAGTGAGGAATGTACACCTCCATGTCAGATACTATCACCTTTGTTATGAGGTAGAGGCGTCTCTGTTTTAGGAGATCTCAAAGAGGGATTAGAAAAATACGGCAAGATAGAGATATGAGATTGTGATCGAAGGAGCCCAACGGAGAAAATAGGGTAACAGAATACGCAGAAGAATTGATGATTGAGAATTTTGAGCGTACCTCTAAGACGGTCAGGATTACAGGCAGGGTGTTGCAACAGTTGCTCTAGGTCATGGAGAATAGCAAAGTTAAATGCTAATGCACCAAAATGGTCAGTGATGAGAGAGGAAATCCAAAGCTAGTGGTGAATATTGAAGCCTCCAAGAATGGAGATCTCTGCAAAGGGATATAAACAGAATGTGTTTTAATTTTAGAAGTTGAATAGTCATTGAATTTACTATACTCACTGAAATTAAAACAGAATTATGCAGCACATATATATGTAATTAGAGATTTCATTATGAGTCAAAGCCAGATGGTAAAAAAATTGGAAGATTTAAAAGCGTTCGCACGGGAGTAGGTTCAGTCGTTGTGCACATAGACGCAACATCCAGCTTTGGAACGAAAATGATAATTGAAAATGTAGGAAGAAACAGAAAAAGGAGCTACTGTCAGTTTCTTTCGACACGTTTATTTCAACGAGGAAGAGTATATGAGGTTTAGGAGAGGAGAGATGGGGTTCTACATACTGAAAATTAAAATGAGACCGCGAATGTTGAAGAAGTTAATTTAGAAAAAGTTAAGGGGAATGTCAGACATTTCTGGTCGATACCAAAAGATTCGTCTGGGGAGATTTATCGTCTCTTCCTCAGAAGGGTGCTCCGAGGCTGGTGTTAGAGTCGCTTTTTTATTTTATTTGAAGTGAAGGGTATTTGTCTACTTAGTGCATGTGTAGTGGAAAAGAGTTATCCTTAGAGGGCGGGCTGTAACTCACCCCGAGTTGTGAGACACAAAGGAAAACATTCAGCGAGTTCACAGCTAGCTTTAACAAGAGCTCACAACATACCCCTGAAACCTCTTCAGATCACAATAGGCCAAGCCAGAACTGGCTCAGAATAGTGCTACTGGTATTAGATCTCACTTGGAGTAAAATAACGTTCCGGTAGGTATCTGCTATCTCTTATATAATGCTGGTCGTCAGCCTTACTATCCCAAAAGCATAAAAACCATGGCTACTTTGTGTACCCATCACGAAATCCTAGGACAAGTCCAACAACTTTAAGATTTCCCCAAGTCAACCTTTTATGTTCCTGCGAATTGAGAGCAGACAAGTGATTTTCCATGCTGTTGTAGGATTCTTTCATTTTGACCGAGTGTCCAACCGAGATTGATGAAAATTTATTTCCGTTTTTTTTCAGAAAAACTGCCTTTACCCCTTTCTTAGACAAATCAATAAAATGTCTCTATTCCATGGCATCATACTTTACACTTATTAATTTCATCATTTCAGTGCTACTGTTATAATCGACTAGTGAACATGCTACATCGCAAGAAAAAAAATCTGAATTTTCTCTTTTGTTCCTGATATAAATAGAATGTTGTTCCTGGGGGCAGGTAGATTTTATTTATTTTATTTCATTTTTCATTTTTTATTTTATTTTTTAAGACGAGAACCCAACAGCTGGGTAGATTTCTTAGAAAGGTCTCGTGGCGTGTCCTGTCCCGTCGGTCGTCCTTTTCTGGCTTGTATACACCAAACTTACCTGCATTAGTCATGTCTGGACATTTTGGAATCCATGGTAACATCAGGCGCAAGAATAGGAATATCTGGTCCATGGGGAATTGGCCTTATGACAGAAGGAACATCAGGAACATGTTGTACGTTGTTGTGATTGATGCCTTTTAAATTGGTCATACAGAAGTAGCAGTTGGTAATGTGATCTTTCCCTTGCCTCCACACCATTGGGACAGCAAATAGCATACTCTTCCTTTTCTGATTTCTGCAATCGAATAAGTTCTTCACACATGTTTTGCGCAAGATATGGGGAGCAAGTGTTCTCGTGATTTTGAACATTTATCTGAGCAATGAATAGGTGGAAAAACAGCAAGTAATGTTACCCATTTATATTATATTTTGGGGAAGGAAATTCAACAAATGGGAAATTACTCTTAATGAGCACTCAAAATGCCTAACAATAAACACATTCAGTGAACTCCACATTTTCGGTACTCATGGAATCTTTAATAAGTCGGAACACAAATAAATAGATAGCTATTAACCACTGATACTGAGAGAGGTGGGCTATGTGTTGGCCCTCATGACTCTGGCACCAGTAACGACAACAGCCCGTTCCTTCTGAATCTTACAAAACTCAAAAGGTTGATAGTCGTAGGTACATTGTATCAGAGCCCAGTGCTGCACCGCTGGATAGCGATGAAGAAGAAAGAATCCTAGAAAACTGCAGAGTTTCTTAGAGTGCCCAGTTCTTTACAACTGATGATGGGTTTGTTGTTGCTACACTCATGCTGCATGTCAAATCCAGAAAGCCTGCAAGATGTAACCACAACGTTTCTTATTTTGAGGAACTGAAGGAACTGACATGTGCTCAGTGGTATGCAATGATAGTCTCCAATTGATTTGGAGAACTCGACGCCATTGAGGATCCGATAGAGCTATGGGATGTCTTGAAACGCGAAACACTTGAGGCCACAATGAAATGCATTGGGGAGCGCTCCAGGTCACGGAGTTACTTCGCTTGGTAGAGACACTGAACAGTATTGAGAAGAGTCACTCTGGCACACTTGTTTCACATAAGAATAGAGCTCTCCTGGGGAGAGAACCTGAAAGGTATGCCAGCAGTCTCGCTGAGGATGTCGTGTCGTTTAAATCATAATGACCTCCGACCTGCCTATTGATCCCTGAAGAAACTCTCCTTCAAGTCTACATCTCAGGTGAGTGATATTCGAAAAACAGATCATATCAGACTCAGATGGGCAGGTGGGTCATTGCGCTGAGCACTTTGAGCAGTGGTTCGAAGTGGATCCTCTAACAAATCAGCTCCAAACTAGTAAGCTGCAAACGGTAGATGCTTATCTACCCAATTACGAAACTAATCTTTCCATTGTGCAAAGTTGTTAGTTGTTAGTTGGTAGAAAGGCAGCTGTTATCTGTAATATCAGTGCATAGTTGTTCAAAGCTGGGGCTGAGGGCATGATATGTAGGTTGCATGTTGTGTTAACTGCTGTATGGTATTAAGGTACCATTCCACTTGACGGTAAAATGGGGATGTCGTCCCTATCTAGAAGGGAAAGGGAATCGTCAGGAGTGTAACAACTACCATACTATAATAGTATTCAGAGTAGCAGACTTGCCCATTTTCCTCGTGTACTGGTGCGGCGCTGATGTGACTTTCGACAAGAGATACTTGCAGTTTACATCTATCTCAAAATGACGTTTGAGTCAGTAAATCGAGACACACTGTGGGACGCTCTGCATCTCCGCGAGATTCCTGCAATGATTATTGGTGTATTGACTGGTTTGGACTCCAAGATTGTGAATGCTGTGAAGTGTGGAGGGAACGTATCCAGCTTTTTTCCTGTAAATATAGGAGTGAGGCAGCGAGTAGCAAGTGCGTGCTCTTTAATTTTTTAACAGCTGCATAGATTTGGAATTAAACAAAGCTGTAGATCAAAACCATTGTAGAGCATTAGTCGGTAATATTGAGGTTAAAGTTTTTGCTGATGACCTAATAATCATTGCTGAGTCACTGGGGATCAAATAGTGGCTCTAGAGGAAGTGCACGAGGAGGCAAAGCCCATGGGACTTAAGTATTCCTAGCCCAAGACCATAGTTCAGGTGTTTGGAACCTTATTAGACGAAATAATATACTGTTCATACTTTTGACAAGGGCATTGAGATCTTTGAAAAATTCACATACCTTGGTAGTGTAGTGCATAATGATGGTCCGTCAAGCCGGAAATCAGAGGGTGGAATGACTTCAGCCGCAACGTTATGGACTCACTTATTCTTTGGCATTGTTAGTGGAGATAGACGAAACTTAGGAACTTCAGGTCGCTGGCGATCCCTGTCTTAATCTATTGTTGTAAGACATACACTGAACACCGCTTTGAAGAGGTGAATTGACGTCTTTTGTACAAGATGCCTTTGTAGGACCACGGGGTGACGCTGATATGATTTTGTACCAAATTAGCGATTACTCCGTGAGAATTATTCGAGTTCCATTACCTCCATTTATGCCAGCTGCGGTTATATTGGCAGGTGGCATTCTCCTTGGAAGCCCATTCTGCTTATCGGTTTTGTCTCTTAAGGGACAATCTAGTATGGAGGAGGTCCAGGGTTTAGATCACAATTCATGTCTGCGGCAAATCAATGACTCTGGCTGAGAGTTACTCAGTACGGGGAGTCTGCATGGAGATTTGTGAGGTGTGACCACCAGGAACAGCGCTTTACAGAAAGCAAGGCGATGCGGCCCCGCCGGCATATCACCCACGTGGATGCAATAATACGGACACGATAACATAATACGGACATGATAACAAAACTCAATATATCGGTCGACATGTATATTCCCCAAGTAGCAATAACATCACAGGTGTTACCGTAACTTCTCTATTGTCCTTCAGTCGTCAACCATACTGGACCCATCAGGTGTTGCCATCACCAGTTGTGTGATTTTCAAGGCTCACCACAGTAGGTGAGAGCAGAGACAATCAGTTGAGCTGGTGAACAGATGAAAAGTGGAGGGGAAGCTTTGGGCTGCCGTCCATCCTTATTACGCACAGCGAACAAAGAAAACCTAGCATGTGCAGTTGTGCACCAGATATTTAATATACAGAATGATAAGTTCAAGATCCATATGATATCACAAAAAATCAAGTAGTAATAGATCCCAGGAGTCAAGCTCCGTTCGATTGCTAATCCCACCAACTGTGGTCAACACATTCCAATAATACTGTCTCAAAAAATATGCATCAGAGATTATGCTGGTATCAATAATCATTATGCAATAATGATACACTCTTCCTTCAACTCAATCTATATGCAGAACAATCATAAAAAAACGAATTGTTTTCTAATTTCTTTCCAATTACGAACAGAAGAGATACTCTATGAGTAGATCTCTTAAGGATAATATTCTTTTCATTAACATAATTTCAGTCTTTCTTTGGCTGGTATTTAAAATTAGTATCTCTTATCCTTTTTTCCTTGTTATCATCACCGGGCAGAATTTCCACTAGCTTCCAGTGAAGTATCACAGCATTGTTCTGAAAGTCTCCTATGTTCTACATGCCTCTTTTGATGAATTAAGAATATTGGGGAGAAACCAATGTTTCACTTTTTTTTTTTCCAGAAAGACTCTACAATGTCTTGGTTGAATGCAACAGGTTACTCATAATCATCTTTCAGAAACGATACACTTATTGCCTTGTTGAGTGTATGCACAAAAGGCAGATCATTTGGGGAAAAACATAAATACCAATATCTTATTCTGATGGGTCTTTCATTCACAAGATAGACGATCTCGAAGAATGCAGTTTGCAATTCACTGAATTTTTATGTACTTCCATTAAAAAGGAAATGAGTAAATACCTCTTGACAAATTTGATGAGAACTTCACTACACCCGTTTGTAAAGGCAAACGGGGAGCAATACTCTCTCCCGGCCTATCAAGAATAAAAAGGTCCACAGGAAGTGCTAATATCTGTCAAGGGGGACAATAAACACTAGGAATGCTTCCTTAAATATATTAATTCGTGCACACATGACACATTAAAAGAAACAGGAACCACTAAAGGCAACACGCCAATAACAAGGCACACTACTCCGGACAATCAGTACGAGAAATAAATCTTCCGTGTTACGTCCCTTATGAAAGACTATAGTCTCGACAACGAGAACCAGAAAAGGGGCGCAACAACAGAAGATTCACTCTAAATACCTGTCACGGATGTAGAGGCAAACACAACTGAAGTACGTGGTGGTCCTGTAGAAGTGGAGCAACGTAACCAGCCCAACGGTATCCGACGTCCAGTGAGAGCGAGAGGCTAAATCAAGAGAGGGTAGGTAACAGTGGAAGGTAGGCAGCTCAGGACCTTCCTCTCCGGCAGGGTAACAGCAGGTGACAGGAGAAGTCTTTCCACTAGCCTCGTCTTGATCGCTCTGCTGACCGAAGGGTGGTGTCCTATATATATAGCCTCGGCCGCGTGACTTACGTGATCCTCTTACACGTATGTGGTGGTTCGAAACGAGGGAGTTGAACGAGCGGTTGAGGATGAACGAATGGAAGAGGAAATGGCGAACGAGTGGCTGAAAGAGTCCTCTTGTCTGAAACCGGACTCGCTCGTTACCTCTGTCTTGAGGTAATGGTTCGCCCTTACACCACCCCCGGAACAAGAATCTACTGGAGTAGATTAAGCATTACTAACACATACTTATATACATAAAAACAAAAAGGAACAAAACATAACTTAGTTAGAATACCGACTCAAGAGGTCAGCACCCAAGTTGTCTTTGCCAGCAATATGTACAACCCGAAACTTGTAAGTCTGAAGGGCCAAAGCCCAACGAAGCAATCTATCATTTTTTCCCTTAAAGGTGGCTAAAAACAAAAGAGGCTTGTGGTCAACTTCTAAAATAAATTCTTTACCTCGAAGGTAAAAATCAAACCTAGAGATGGAAAAAATAATGGCGAAACACTCTCGTTCGATTGTGGAGTACCTCTTCTCCCTGTCAAGGAGTTTCCTACTGGCATAGGCAACTGGATGTGGACATTCATCCTGGTACTGCAGCAGGACAGCTCCCAGACCATGAAGGGAAGCATCAGTCCGTAGGACGAAGGTCTCGTGGGGATCAGGCAATTTCAGTACAGGTTGTGAAGATAGTGCGGCCTTCAGATGGTAGAATCGCTCCAACAGATCTTCATTCCAGGGAAGAGGTTCCGGACTAGTCTTCCTTAGCAGGTCGGACAATGGGCCAGTGTAGTCAGACGCCTGCGGAATAAACAATCTGTAAAAGGAAACTAGACCAAGGAAAGTTCTTAGCAGTTTCTTGTTGGTAGGTGGAGATAACTTAGTTATCGCTTCAATCTTGCTATGCTGGGGTCGTAAAGATGTTCCGTCTAGAACGAATCCGAGGTACTGGATGGAAGTAACTCCAAACCGACACTTCGAAGGCTTGACGGTCAGGTGGTGATCCCGTAGTCGCTCAAAGACGCGGCGTAGAGCCTCAAGATGTTCGTCCCAGCATGCAGAGAACACGAAGATGTTGTCGAAGTAGAAGCACACGTTGGGCAGTCCAGCCAACACAAGTCTCATCAGGCGGATGTACGTGGCGCAAGCAGTAACAAGTCCAAAAGGCATCCGGCAGAACTCCATCAGACCTAAGTGAGTGGGAAAGGCAGTCAAAGCTTTAGCACGGTCTGACAGAGGTATCTGATAGTAAGCTTTGCAGAGGTCTAGTTCGCTGAAGTACTTAGCGCCAGAGAACTTGTGAAGATCTTCTTCCATGCTGCAAGTAGGCTCAGCATGGAAGACGGTGATGGAATTCAGTTGACGATAGTCTATGGCCATGCGGAAAGAACCATCAGTTTTCCTTACCATTACGACAGGTGAACTATGAGGAGAGGAAGACCGTTGGATGATCCCTTGTTGGAAGAGAGTTTCGACCTCCTTCTCGAAGGCAGGTTTCAGATGGATCGGCACTGGATACATCTTCGCTTGCACCCTGTCGGTAGTGATTAAAGTGATGTCATGGGTAAGGGTGGAGGTACATCCTGGATTGTTGGAGAAGACATCCTGATAGCTGTCCATAAGTTCTTGAAGATGGAATTGCTGGTCCCAGTGGAGTTCTCCAATTTCAGGGATGTCAGTTGAGGCAGGGTGAAGTATACCATCTGGCGTCAAGGGCAGCTGTAAATCAGACTCAGAGTTAGTATCACCTTCCTGGATGACAGTCACCGTCTCGTCCCCGGGAGCGGTAAGTTCTTCCAGAGTAGGTGTTTCATCCAGTACTTCCGCCCGCTGCACGTGAGCCCTGCGGTGATACTTCTTCAATAAATTTGCATGGTAGAGTCTAGGTCCCCGAGGATCCTCAATGAGATAGTCAACCTTACCCCGCCTCTCCAGTACCTTATAGGGGCCGTTCCAGGTGATGAGCAGCTTACTGGTATCGCTAGGCAAGAGTACCAGCACCTCATCACCAGGCTTGAATTGTCGATCTTGTGACTTGAGATCGAAGTAAGTCTTGTACCGGGAACTGCTAACGTCCGCATGTTGTGCAGCAATCTGGGAACATTCGGCCAGCTTCTCCTGCAACTCGATGACATACTGGAAGCTGGTCCGTTCGTCCTCCTGGAGGGTGCGATCTTCCCACAGATCTCGCAGAACGGAGAGTGGACCTCGAACTGAACGGCCATACAGACGTTCAAAGGCCGAAAACCCAGTCCGGTCACTCGGAAGTTCTCTTAGGGCAAATAAGGTGGGTACAAGATACCTATGCCACTCGCGGGGCTTCTCGGCACATAACTTACGTAGAACGGCTTTTAGAGGTCCGTGTAGTCTCTCGATCCGGCCGTTCCCACTAGGATGGAATGGAGTGGTGAAGATAGGTTTCACACCCAAAAGTTTGTGCAGTTCACTCATCAGGTTGGAAGTAAATCGAGTCCCACGGTCTGACAGTATTTCTCGCGGAATTCCAACTCTGGAGAAAATTGTAAGCAAGGCTTCAGCAACAGAAATTGAGTCTATGTCCTTTAAGGGTACAGCCTCTGGAAAACCAGTCGCAAAATCAATAAGGGTGTGGATGTACCTGTGACCATCAGATGAAGCCGGAGAAAGTGGTCCCACCAAGTCGATGGCAACACGTGCAAACGGTTGCGTGATGATAGGCATGGGATGCAGGGGGACTGGTCGTACACGTCCTTTAGCTGAAAAGCGTTGGCACTTGTCACAGGAACGGCAGAAGGCTCTGATATCCGTTCCCATACCCGGCCAGTAGAACTGTT
>JAHFWG010000055.1:645125-658119 GCA_020233015.1 Callinectes sapidus | reverse complement strand
AGTATTAGTATTAGTAGTTGTAGTAGTAGTAGTAGTAGTAGTAGTAGTAGTAGTAGTAGTAGTAGTAGTAGTAGTAGTAGTAGTAGTAGTAGTAGTAGTAGTAGTAGTAATGATAATTATAGCACACACACGCACACACACACACACGGAAAAAGATCTTGTACCACTATACAAGCGACACCATTTATGTTACTATTGGACTATCTCAAACGCCGGGTGGGGTGCGGGATGGGGGGCAGAATGAGGGGGAGGTGTCCAGTGGAATGAAGAGTATGCAGAATAAATAAATAAATAAATAAAAATAAATAAATCAGAGGCGACCACGAGATATTTTAGATCAGGTAGGAAGGAAGTTACACTCCTCAAGAAATGGGAGAGGAGGAAGGACAACATGTCTCTGCTACGAACGACGAAGAACGAGATAACTTGTTTTTAAATGTAATAAGGGAGTCAGACCAATGGCAAAACAAAACCTGGTTAAAAGAAAAGGCTCACTGAGGTTCCAGTCCCCCAAAAGTTGCTTGCAAGCTTGAGGGTTTTTTTTCCTCCTTTCTTCTACCGCTACTTTATTTCATTTTATTATTTTTTTTTCCATATGATTTTCAAGAACTTGATTGGTGCCGTTAACCCTACTCAGCCGTTTGAAACTTGAATGAAATCTCTTTACAACAAGATCACACTGCTTTCTTTATTACATTCGCAATTTGGTAATGAACGTGACGAGTAAATAGAGATATTTCTTTATTCTGTCACCAAAGATAGCTGGTGCTCATAATTCTTTGCTGAGGACAACGTGAAGATACATCATACATTTATTGATAGTTCCTAACGATATCCAGTATCCTTAATCCTTTGTTTTGTGATGATGAGGCTGTTTCAAGGAGAGCCATTTCATCATGAGAATACTACTTTATAGCAGTGTAGGTAAATGGTAACAGTAAACCGAGGCCCATCATGATTTCTTATTCTCATCAACCCAAGATTTAGGTAGTACATCCTACTATGTTTTGTAAGAGAAGTTTCGAGAGTTGATTTTGGTGTTAAGGAAATGTCTGCACACATCTCTTCATTTATACGTTAGATATGAATGCGTTCAAGCTAAATCTTTTTATTAGTGGAATCATGTATGTTAGCTAAGATAAAATGTTTATCGTGGTTCCCCCTAAATCAATTATTGACTCAATCAGTGGGCAACAACGTATCCCACGAGACTGCGCATGTCCGAGTGTCTCCTGCATACGTCACTTCCATCACCTATGAGCGAGGGCGGCCATGTGTGGACTGTGGAGGCGTCTGCAGCTCGTGGATGTGAACTGCATGGTTACGTGTTACTTAGTCTGTTATCTGTGGGTGTGTGGGCATTAAGGAGTCCTCAGCAGGCATTCACTACAGACCATAGACAGTAGAAATTAGTGCAGACCATGGCAAGGCAGCGGTGTGGTGCCGCTGGCCCAGCTTCAGCAACACCAACACAGCGGTAAGTGCGCATCAGAAAATTATATTTTGAATGCTTATGTTTCCTGGTCATGCTCACATATTGTTATACTGGAGGAGATGTAGTTAATAACCGCCACATCTTACATCAGTTCGTGTATGTGTATAGTGATTTATTATTTCCATTGTGACGTAATGGTTGTTATAGTTGTTGTGTTAATCGTAAATTTGAGGATAAACACATTTCAAGAAACACTTGTTACGGTAGTGAAGGAGCTCTGAAGATGTGAAATACTTTTTTGTAGTGTAGGAGGGGAAACCTACCAATGTGTGATAAAAAAAAAAAAAAGGGCCACTGAGGTGCCGGTTCCTAAACAATTTTTATAGAAATCAAGTTCCTTTATCTCAATTTTATTCATGAGTATATGTATAGTTTCGTCCATGTAGTTGTGTGTGAATGAAGAGAGTTGTCTTTATGGGGCAGACTGTGACTGCCCCCTCATGTTTTGAGACAAAAGGAAACGTTCAATGAGGTCACAGCTGGCTTTAATGACAAGTTCGTCCTCCGAACCTCAATAGAGAAATTTTTAAATACTGTCTTGACAAATATTTTGCATTTGATCAGTGGCCATAAGCGTTTGTTTAAGTGAGATTAATTTCCTTGTCTTCAGGAACTGGCTGTATCTTATTTGATACATTTCAATTCTTTCTTTTAATTTTTTTCCCCTCGCTAACCCTTTAAGGTATTTATTTCCAACCTGTTTTCTGTCCCTTTTGTGCCCGATGGAGTGGAAAGTGTGAAAAGAGCCTCCTGCTTTCCTATCCTTTACTTCCACTATTATCTTAGTAGTTCTAGTCAGTGTACCTCGTGGGGAACGCAAAGTCTGTTGTGGCTTGTTTTTCTATGTAACTTTATGTAGCTTTCTTATGAGCTCAAGTACGAGCATACAAACGTTAGTTTCGAACGTTAACTTTGTCCTGTAGTTATTACGTATATGTTGCGTGAAGAAAATTAAATCTTAAATTACAGTGTGGTTCATTATTATTCATCGCCATTATCGTTCTATTTTTTATCCCAAGTCCTAAAGGCAGGAGATAACATGTCGTCACTTTGATGAAGAGTGTGACCCGCATGAAGGGGTAGAAACTGATTTGGCTATGAATGTGTCTTCCTAGGAGGCAACCACCTACGCCTGCCACCATGTTTCATCAATTGTGCTTTTCTTTCAGGCATTTTTTTTTGGGGGGGTGGCTATTGCATTATGATAAGTACATTAAGTAAACATGGGTATTATTGAATTTGACTTTAATTGAAACAATAATCTCGTGTGACAATTTTTCTTGCAGTGTAAACAATTCTCATTAAAACGATGCAGTGTCCACACATCTAGAGAAGTTGTCATGTCACATGATGGGTGGTAAGCTAAAAAGTGATTCAAGAGTGAGGTTTTGGTTAGTAGTAGAGCAAAAATAAACTATTACATTGCGTTTATTGGATATATGTAATGGGTGCACATCCGAGGGACCGAAATGAGAAAACAAGCAAGTAATGTGAATATTCAAAATGTGGTCATTGTTGGGTCAGGTGATGGTAGGTCAGGTTCTGGATATTTATTATCCAAACATCCAGTTGCAAATAATAGTAGAGCCGGTGGGAATGGTAAGGGTAGTTGTAAAACATTTCCAATACTTGCAAAATATAAGCACGCACTTTCTGAATATTACGGTAACTTGACGGTGACTTGGCGACATCGTAAACACGTCCTCTGAGGTATCTTTGGAGTTGTCACTGGAATCTGAGGCTTCTTCACTCGAGCCTTCATAGCTGGAATCCTGAGATTCGTCACTGGAATCCTGAGATTCGTCGCTGGAATCTTGAGATTCTTCGCTAGAGTCTTCTTCGCTAGAATCGTCTCGGGTTGACTCGAAGAACACTTCGTAGATGGGGTAGCCGTCGCAGAAGTCGACCACGCGGTCGCTGAGGTCCTCCAGTTCGTCGTCACTGAGCAGTACTGACGTGCTGTTGACAGACCCTTCAATGATCTGTTCGGGATTGTTCTTAATCAAGGCCACTTTTTCTTCCAGTGTCATGTCGAGTGGCTGCACGTAACAAGCTTCATCAGTCTTCACCTTGACGGCCGCGTAGCCCTGTAGGGGAAGTGACCGTTGTATGTAAAGCTATCACGGGATTGTTCTATATTAATCAAACTGATGAATGTTTTAGAATGAATGGCAAGGAAAACTACTGAGCATTGTTTCATAGGTTAGTGTGAACTTATAATCAAACCCAGCTGTTAACTCAATGAACGTTTCTGTTTGTCTCATAGAGCACAAAATTGCAATCAAAGGTTATGTTTTAGGCAGATTTCCTAGATGAAGATACTTCAAAAGAAAGAGTTCTGATGTAGCAGAAATCGCACTTACCGCATAAAAGTCATCGATCGTCTCCACCTCCTCGAAAAAGTCGTCTTCAGGGAGATAATAATGTATGATGTTGTTGTCGGCGTCAACTGTTACATCCATAGTGACTGTGTCGTCCCCGAACGAATAGTTGACCTCCATGTGCTGAAACATAGATAGATACACACACATCGTAGACATTAGATGCCTTTGTTTTTTGCGCTGTTTTTCTTACCTCTCTTTTTCTACTCATTCAGCTGGCTTTACAAGACAAAAGTGGAACTTACCATTAGAGAATAAAAACAAAAAAGGAAACGTGGTATTTTCTACCACTTCGAAACAGAGAGAGATCTAAAGTTTTGTATGATCTAATGCATCTAATTTTGACTATTGTATTGCTACTGCTGCTGTCACTGCTGCTGTTGATACTGCTTGCAGGTCACTGTTTTGAAGATATCAAAGTTATTCCCTTTGACCACAATGATCTTTATTAGCACAAATACGGAAGCCTTCCCCCCTCTCTCTCTCTCTCTCTCTCTCTCTCTCTCTCTCTCTCTCTCTCTCTCTCTCTCTCTCTCTCTCTCTCTCATCGATCATAAGTGTCGTTCAGTAGTGAGCACCAGGATAAAGAGTATTATGTGAGCCTGATTAGTACGCACCTGTACGGAAGCGAGAGCCACGCCAAGGAGGCAGATGGAGAGGAACCAACGTAGCATAGTTGTGATGGTGGTGGTGGTGGTGGTGCTGGTTCCTATACGAGGCGTGGATTTATAGATCAAGAAGCTTATTGATGTGGTGATGGTGGTGGTGGTGGTGGTGGTGGTGGTGGTGGTTGTGGTTGTGGTGGTGATGCGCATATTATTTTTATTGGTGTTTAGATATGGTAATAGTGATTGTATAAGACGTGGGTGTTTAGGTAGCTCATAAAATATCAGTGTATTGTAAAAGAATTTTCATTTCTCATTCGATTCCATATTTGTTATCTTCTGTTTCTCTATCCTTTTTTTTATGCATCATGTGTAATGGATTATCTATCTTCTTTTCCCTTCTATCATTGATATATATGTTTGTTTGCTAGTTCATCCATCTGACCCTGCTTTCCTCTGTTTCCCTCGCGTGTTTTATTTTTCCAGTTGATGTGTTTAGGCTCATATTGTGCTGCGATCCACCAGAAAAATCTAATGTAAGGTAATTGGTGGAAGTTAATTTAAGGTAGTTGATTATTATTTTTTTTTTCTGTTTCTTCTTGACTGAATTTCTAAAATTAAAGAAAAAAAACTTTGAATAATTTTCTCTTTAACAACCAATCACAGTTGTTGCTCTTCATGACAGTTAAGGTATTTCAAAACAAGTAAGATCTATCTATGTATTATAGCGCTATAGTCTCTCTCTGTGTGTGTGTGTGTGTGTGTGTGTGTTTGTGTGTGTATGTGTGTGTGTGTGTGTGTGTGTGTGTGTGTGTGTGTGTGTGTGTGTGTGTGTGTGTGTGTGTGTGTGTGTTCTGATAACTGTTATCGGTTTTGCCTTGCCTTGCTTCTCTGTATACCTGCATAGGAAGTCTTACCTGAAGTGTGAAGGCAGATGTGCTCAGGTTGCAGTAGCTGTACACTGCTATATTGTATAGATATATATATATATATATATATATATATATATATATATATATATATATATATATATATATATATATATATATATATATATACCATCACTCCCCATCACTCCCTTGCTTTCCTCTCTGGTCATGCCTTCAGGCACTGCGTCGAAACTTTTACTGAATCATCACTTCATAATTAAAGCTCCATTGGGTAGTCGAGTCGTCAGCACTAGCACCAGGACAGATTTGAGTGGACGTCTGCTGACAGCTGCATATTCTTTGTTGCCTCTTATTACTGACGATTGTATCATCTAAAGGAACACATTTCGGTGCAAATGTTTGCTCGTTAATAGCTTTAGCAGCGAATCATAAGAACGTTTCAAAATTAGGGAAGCTAGATGATACTATAAGGCCTACGTGTGGCAGTCCCTATATGACACATACATGCCCATTTCCCCCTGTCATCCCCATCCATAAATTTGTCTAATTTTCTATTAAAGTTCTCTAGAGATATAATTAATATCATTATTACTAAATCGGTTCCATTCATCTAGCACTCTCTTTGAAAACCAATTCCTTTCTACCTCCTTAAATCTATTCTATTTTTTATTTTTTCAAGCTTGAACCCATTGTATCTTGTTTCATTCTGATTGATCCTTAGAATCATAACTAGGCATAACCCTTGTTTAAAGACTTTTATGAGTTCCACTCATAATCTACGTCTTTATAAAATCAGATTAACAGCTTTGATCTCTCTTCGTAGGAGACATCCCTCATCCACTGTATTCTTTCAGTCATTCTCCTTCGCACTGATTATGACAGTCTTATATCCTTTCTGTAATATAAGGATCAGAAATGTACAACAAAACCTAAAGGATGTCTGACCACCACCAAATGTAACTTTAATATTGCTGCTTTTAACACCCCTAAAAATTCATCTTAATACCCTTTTTTGCTTTATTTCTGGAGCGGATGTACTATTTTCTTTGACGGAGATCTGAGCTAGCTCTAGCTCCTAAACCTTTTCCATATCCTAAACCTAACAGAGCTTCATGGTTTATTATATACCCACTTTGTGGGTTTCCCTTTTCTGGGTTAGGTACTTTGCATTTATTAGTATCAAACTGCATTTGTCCTCTGTCTATTCATCCTCCCATCCTATCTTAATTTTCTTGCAAAGCAGATCTGGACTGGTACACATATTGCAGGTGTAAAAATTTAATACGTGTATTGTGTATCATCACTGCATTAAGTTATGGTAGAGACTGAGCTCAAGAAGTGGTAACAAAATGTCCATAACCAATAACTAAACAGGGTTTGGTTGGGTTAGGCTACTGTGTGTGTGTGATCAAACTCTAAATGCCTCTCTGTCTCCTCGAAGGGATCTAAAATGGTCTGAGGGAAGTAAGAGCGAAGTATAAAAGTGAATCCACCGTGAAGAGAATTGTTGTGCTGGCTGTGCCGTGCCTCGTCAGAGGCTTGTAAGGAAAGAAGGAACGGTGCTTTTTTTGAAGGGAAAGGGGGAAAACTTTCCATTGCGTTTATTTGAATTACCTTGTGCACATCCGAGGGACCAAAGTGAGCGACCGTAAAGGTAGTCAGTGATGCAAATAGTCAAGATCTGTCAATGCATGGTCAGAGGATGATAGCGTGGGTATTGGAATCGTCTTAACCGAAGAGCCAAAGGAAAGTGATAGAAGATCCGGTGGGAACGGTGAGGGTTGTCTCGCAGCATTTTTGAATGTAGAAAAGAACCACACATTTTCTAAATGTTACGGACACTTGACGGTGACCTGGTGACCTGGTAAAAACCTCGTCTTCCTGTTCTTCCTCGCTAGAGTCTTGAGATTCGTCACTGGAATCCTGGGATTCCTCGCTAGAGTCTTGAGATTCGTCGCTGGAATCCTGAGATTCGTCACTGGAATCCTGAGATTCGTCGCTGGAATCTTGAGATTCTTCGCTAGAGTCTTCTTCGCTAGAATCGTCTCGGGTTGACTCAAAGAACACTTCGTAGATGGGGTAGCCGTCGCAGAAGTCGACCACGCGGTCGCTGAGGTCCTCCAGTTCGTCGTCACTGAGCAGTACTGACGTGCTGTTGACAGACCCTTCAATGATCTGTTCGGGATTGTTCTTAATCAAGGCCACTTTTTCTTCCAGTGTCATGTCGAGTGGCTGCACGTAACAAGCTTCATCAGTCTTCACCTTGACGGCCGCGTAGCCCTGTAGGGGAAGTGACCGTTGTATGTAAAGCTATCACGGGATTGTTCTATATTAATCAAACTGATGAATGTTTTAGAATGAATGGCAAGGAAAACTACTGAGCATTGTTTCATAGGTTAGTGTGAACTTATAATCAAACCCAGCTGTTAACTCAATGAACGTTTCTGTTTGTCTCATAGAGCACAAAATTGCAATCAAAGGTTATGTTTTAGGCAGATTTCCTAGATGAAGATACTTCAAAAGAAAGAGTTCTGATGTAGCAGAAATCGCACTTACCGCATAAAAGTCATCGATCGTCTCCACCTCCTCGAAAAAGTCGTCTTCAGGGAGATAATAATGTATGATGTTGTTGTCGGCGTCAACTGTTACATCCATAGTGACTGTGTCGTCCCCGAACGAATAGTTGACCTCCATGTGCTGAAACATAGATAGATACATCCACACACATCGTAGACATTAGATGCCTTTGTTTTTTGCGCTGTTTTTCTTACGTCTTTTCTTTTTACTTATTCGGCTGATTTTACATGACAATTCATGAACTTATCATTGAAAAATAAAAATAAAAAACAAAACGTGGTATTTCCTACATCTAGAGAGAGAGAGAGAGAGAGAGAGAGAGAGAGAGAGAGAGAGAGAGAGAGAGAGAGAGAGAGAGAGAGAGAGAGAGAGAGGGAGATCTAAAGTTTTGTATGATCTAATGCATCTAATTTTGACTATTGTAGTGCTACTGCTGCTGTCACTGCTGCTGTTGATACTGCTTCCAGGTAACTATTTTGAAGATATCATAGAATTATTTATGAGCACAAATATGGAATTCATACAGATCACAAGTATCAATGAATAGTGAGCACCAGGATAAAGAGTATTATGTGAGCCTGATTAGTACGCACCTGTACGGAGGCGAGAGCCATGCCAAGGAGGCAGATGGAGAGGAACCAACGCAGCATAGTTGTGATGGTGGTGGTGGTGGTTCCTGTAGGTGGTGTGGAGTTAGAGATTGGAGAGGTACTGCTGTGATGGTGGTGGTGGTGGTGGTGGTTGCGTACTCTGATGGTGGTCATATTAATGAAAATACAGTGGAAGGGAGTTGAGGATATTTCCCGACCGGCTTCGGTTATATTAATGTTAATGGTGTTTAGATTTGCTTAGAGGTGTTATTTAGGATGTTGATTCTTACGTAAGCTTATAAGGACATATTAAGTACAGGCGTAGGAAAATATTAAAATATTAAAAATTTACTCCTCTCCTTATCTTTTTTTCTTCTATTTGTCTTTATTTTTCTTTGATTCTCTCTCTCTCTCTCTCTCTCTCTCTCTCTCTCTCTCTCTCTCTCTCTCTCTCTCTCTCTCTCTCTCTCTCTCTCTCTCTCTCTCTCTCTCGGGCGGAATTTGTAGAAACTCCCATTAATTTTGGCTAGAAATATTTTTATCGCTACATATGTATTTCAGTGCATGTTCTGAAAACTAACCAATGAGTTAGTTGTTAATCTGTACATGTAAATGAGCGGTATTCTGTTCTTATGTAAGTAAAAAAGAACGTGAAGAAATAGAAAATGTTGTGTGTGATAATTTCCTAGGGAAATGATGAAAAGACGGTTGCATTAGAAAGGTGCGCAGAATAGAGATGAAGGAAAAAGAATTATATGTACTGTGGGACTGGGAGGGAGTAGGTGCGGGCAACAATAAGATTGAAGGATTGAATACAAATCTAGTGATGAGACGAAAATCATTTGGTCTTTATCTAAATCAGGGAAGGCCTACTTTCAAATCTTGATAATAATACAATGATCCTAAATAACTGCGCTAACCTGTGATACACTGCAACCATCTACCAAAGTAAAATAGAGTTGCGGGAATTCTATACATGAATATATATTTTTTTTTTTCCATGACTTGAATTATTATAAGAGTTAATTTGAGAGCTCTTCCAATTCTGAATTCTTTTAAATCTGTATTCATTTATCAAAACGAAGCGAATATATTTTTTCTATAGATTTGTTTTCTACCCTAACTTTTTATGCGTAAAAATTTCAAAGTTTCTTGTACCGGAGCAAGTACAATATTTTGCCTATCGTGTTCCTCAAAACGTGGAGAAGTGATCTTACCTAAGGAATGAAGAAAGATGCTCATTTCGAAGTGGCTGCGCTCTTCTTATATACTTACTTCCCTTCGTTGCCAACTCCCTCAGTTATTGTGCCACATTTCGTCTAAATGAATCACCAGTTTCTCATCAATGAGACTATTGAATAGTTGATTCGTCAGCAGGAGAGTAAAGATAGATTCCAAGGAGCACCGGAAAACACCTGCTGAATCTTTTCGCCTCCTTCTGCTGACATGAAGGAATGTGTGTGAGCAAGTGTTAGGAGTGAGTAGTCTTACTGAAATTCTAATGATATATAATAATCGTTTCTGTTGACATGTATTCCCTGCGCGAAAATTCAATCGTATAATCTTTTTTAACTTGTCGCGTAATCATCGGCGAGATTGTACTAATAATTCAAGGAAATCTCGCCAGGTATTAGACAGAGTGACTGCATCGCTTCTGGTTTACACAAAGCAGTTATAAAACTTATTCTTGTAAAGCGTTTCATGAGAGTAATTTCATATTAACGCATTATCTTGTAATATTACAGTCACAAAGTAGCGCGGGTGCAGTGGTGACTTGCGGCATTGCACCATTGTCTCCACCTCTGAATACCACTTCAACTGGAACTCAAACACTGGTGCCTCCACTACTCAGTGATTTAAGCCAATTAACTACATCAGCTTCATGAAAGTAATAAACAAAACTACAAAAGATATAAATGAAAGAAGAATTAACAACCCCCACACGGTCACTTTCCCGTCAGTGTTACAGCAGGCAGTCCACACGGTGCGGGCATAAAGCCGCCATTACTATGCCTCATAAATTTGATGAAGAGCAACATTAACACATATGAAGTGAGATAGAGTTGACCGTCAAATCGTTATTAACTTTTGATGTAACGTCCAATTAACTACACACATTTGGTTTAATAACACGCGGGTTTTTGTTCTTTATAGCGTTGAGCTCCCGAAGTAATGGTGCTCCTATTAGCTGTAGGAGCGTGAGGGCAGCGTCAGTGTGATGGTGAGGGAGACAGTGTGCTCGATTACTGCATCTCGTTGTGGGATGCGTTATGGATACTCTGTGTAGCCTCACTTACATTAACTGGCCTTTCATTTAGTCGTGGACCCTCAAGAGAGAGTGTTTACATTACCGGTTGTGTGATATGTTTATGTAGGAAAGATGTGTTGTTGTTGTGCTGGTGGTGGTGGTGGTGGTGGTGGTGGTGGTGGTGGTGGTGGTGCTACTGCTGTGCTGCTACTGCTGTTGCTGTCGGTATTCTTTTGTCCTCATCAGCATCGTCATTGCTACACGTAAACTAAGATTTTTTTGCTTGACATTTTTGTTTTTTTGTCGTTGTGTGACTTTTGGTACTTTGAAAGAGATGGTGCTAAACTGTTAACCCGACTGAAACCATATTTCACTTATATTTCCTGTCACTTTTGACCATTTTCCCTGAGCACGGACACATAGCACTCAGCTATAAACCCACCAATCCAGAAGTGAAAATAAGATTTGAAATATTAATAGAATTATGCAGGATTTATTGTAGTCGTATCAAAGAGTGCTGTAGCTGCACTGGGACTTACATCTAGCAACTGGAAGTCACTTGTGGGCGTTACACTTCACACTTTTAAGCCCTTACGTTTACTGCACCAAATGGATCAGTATCAGTCTCCCTTAGCTTCACATCAAAGTAACTCATATATAGTACGTTAAGACCTTACCTTGCTAACCTTATCCTTTGCTATCCTCGCCTCTCGTCGCTCCATCAAAGACCTGAGACCTTAAGCTGGAGGTGAATAGGAGGAAAGATCTCATCCGCTTAGTTGCTGCCTTCGTTTTTCCTTCCAGCAGAAGTCATCAAATTTCTCGCACGCTAAGGAAGACTTGTGCTGCCACTCCTTTTACACATGTACATTCAGACCGTGTACTCTTTTGATAATATAGTATGTTGATATGATTAAAAAAAAAGGATCTATAGAAAGGGGCTATAATCAAAACAAAACCCTGAATACTTGAGTTATTTAGCACTGAAAACTAGCAAATATGAAATGGTAGGGAGAATTGAAGTGAAGCAAAGCAGCATTTGTATGTGTATATGCAGAAATGTCATTCTTTTTTGCGTAGGTATGTGTTTTGGGTTGATGGACTTAGATTTACTTAAGTTGGGTTTGTGTGTCTGTATGTGTAGGTGAGAGGATTATGTCTGTGGTTGTGTCGAGTTGTTTGGCATTTGTATGTGTGTGTGTGTGCAAAGATATGCTTTTTTTTTGTGAAGGTATGTGTTTTGTGGTGGTTAGATAAGATTTATTTGTGTTGCGTTTATGTGTTTTTTATGTGAGGAACTTGTATGCTTGCGTGTATGTTTGTTAGAGGGTTATGTCTATGTGTGTGTGTGTGTGTGTGTGTGTGTGTGTGTGTGTGTGTGTGTGTGTGTGTGTGTGTGTGTGTGTGTTAAGTTGTGTTGGGTTTGTATATGTGTACACAGAGATATGAATATTTTATTGGTATCCCTTTATGTTTGGACTACGACTTCCTTAAAGAGAATGAGGAAGACTGGCATTTGAGAAGTAAGGTGATGTAATACTTAGTTTCCCTCTAACCTTTTCCGCTAAGAGTGTTCCGTAACCTCCTATGAAAAAAAGTAATAAGGTTATGAAGATAATTAATGTCCTCCGTCTCACCTGTAAGCACCTGTCTCCACCTGTGCCTTTGTGTGCTCACCTGTACATGCATCACCGGTGTAGTCTTGCTTACCTTGCTGGTGATGAAAGGCTGGAAAGTGCTACGTACAGGGATATAGTTTGTGTGTGTGTGTGTGTGTGTGTGTGTGTGTGTGTGTGTGTGTGTGTGTGTGTGTCTGTGTGCTGGATAAATGAACGTAAAGAAGTAAGTACTGTAAGCCTTTCCGTTTAATTAATTACCGCTGAGGCTCATTAAGATGTTGAAACACTAATTAATCTACGCTAAACTTACCTGAGGGATGCCTAATTACCTACCTGTCTCCAACACTGCCTCACGTCACTTACAGAGCTTGGAAAGACATGTGTGTGTGTGTGTGTGTGTGTGTGTGTGTGTGTGTGTGTGTGTGTGTGTGTGTGTGTGTGTGTGTGTGAGTGAGTGAGTGAGTCAAGAAGGAGATCAAAGCAAACAAAGAATCGCTTTCATTTGTTTTATTGGTGACCGTCTCCCCTCAGCTTATATTCTCTCTCTCTCTCTCTCTCTCTCTCTCTCTCTCTCTCTCTCTCTCTCTCT
>JAHFWG010000055.1:633043-645105 GCA_020233015.1 Callinectes sapidus | reverse complement strand
TCTCTCTCTCTCTCTCTCTCTCTCTCTCTCTCTCTCTCTCTCTCTCTCTCTCTCTCTCCCAGATGGAGCTTACAGAATTTGGAAACTTCACTATATAAACCTTTTGTAGTAGTTGTAGTAGTAGTAGTAGTAGTAGTAGTAGTAGTAGTAGTAGTAGTAGTAGTAGTAGTAGTAGTGTTAGTGATAGTAGTAGTAGCAGCAGCAGCAGCAGTAATAGCTGTAGTAGTAGTAGCAGTAGTAGTAGTAGTAGTAGTAACAGTAGTAGTAGTAGTAGAAGAAGAATGATTAATATGAATCGTTAAAGGCACCCTTTATTGCCAGCGCCCTCAGCCCTTTTATCTTTAAACCTGAAAGCTCCATCTCACATCTCACCCCTCCTTCTGAACATCCATCTCCTCTTTTTCTCCTTTCTCTCTACCTTGCTTTTCTTCACTTATTTTCTCTGCCTTTCCTCTTTTTTTTTCCCCTTTTAGTTCCCTCATCTTTTATTTCACATGCTAGTCCGTCCTTCACTATGTTTTCCCTCACTTCGCCCCACCTGACCAGTACTACATACAGCACTATCGGAGAAAAGGTTCCAATACAGCAGGCGTTACTAGGAGGCGTAAGAACAGCTGACAGCAAGGTGAAGTAGTACTCTCATAGATAGCTTGTAGACATTACCACGTAGATTCATCAATATTTACAATGAAATGACGACATAGGGTTTTGTAAATAACTCTGTCTGGTGGAAAATAAACCTTCCAAGATGTAAACAGTAAAGCGTCTGGAGTCCAGGTGTTCTGATGTACATACCTATACAAATTGAAAAAAAATGTTAAACACTCTTCGAACAGTAACATGGACACTCAACAACAGCAACAACACGGGCCACTCACTACCTGGACCACACCTGTTGTCTAAGGTAATTATTGCCTTAGATATAAACTGCCACTCATGTCACCTGTATATAAAAACAACGACGTTTGATTATAGACATCCACTGACGTGACGAGATCTGTCGCCGCACCTCAGGCCGCAGTACCGGGCAGCCAGCCTGGGCCGCCGGTGGGGATGAGCACAGCAACACAGCGAGCGCCGCACAGGACGCATCGCGGGACACAGGCAGGAACGGACACGGAGCCCACACCACCAACCTGACCTCGTGCCCTATGCATACCAATCCATCTCCATCAAACCCTGTGCCCCCATGGGTGAAAGCAAGGACTGGACGAGAGGTGGATGGTGCGGGGCAAAGGTCGGAGTTTGGGCGGGGGTCAGGGCGCCCACTGTCAGCCGTGAACAAAGGAAACCCTTCCCTCGTAAAAGAAATGAAGTTCCGTTTTGATGCGGACACTTCGAGGTGAAGGTAAGGGAGTTCCGGGAGGAGCAGTGTGTCCCCGTCATGACCTCGAAGGATGACGAGGGACACCCTGGGGTGGGCAGGAGGAGGCCGCCGTCCCGCCGCAACCCCAAGGCATCTTGAGGCGCTGCCCACTACAAGATAAGAGCCAATGAGTTTCAAGACGCCGAGGAGCGGGCGGCGCAGGGCTTCAGGAATGGCTGGGGTCTGGACTATTGGCGGGTTGGGGGCTGGAGGTGGGGTGAGGGGGGCTGGAAGATGAGTCTGGGAGGCTGGTGGAGGCGAGGTCGGGGCTGGAGTCAGGCTGAGTGGATGGAACTTGCGTCGCGGTGATGTTGTTGTGTATTCCCGCCGAGGCCGCCTGTAGCTCCCTCATGATGTCCTCGTTCTCCTTCCTCACTGTGGGCAGAGAGAGAGAGATGCGGTCAGTGACAGACACTCACCCTCGTTTTGTGTGTGTGTGTGTGTGTGTGTGTGTGTGTGTGTGTGTGTGTGTGTGTGTGTTACTCAGACACGCCTTCACCAATGACACTTACAAAATAATACTGATGGTTACTGTAATATTACTTATTAAGATTATTATGTTTTGTTGTGGCTGTTTTGTCGTTGTTGTTTTGTTGTAGGTTTATTTCTATTATTATTATTATTATTATTATTATTGTTGTTATTATTATTATTATTATTATTATTATTATTATTATTATTATTATTATTATTATTATCATTATTATTATGAGAATGATGAGAATGGTGATGATCACTAATTCTACTACAACTGCTACTGTTGTTCCTGTTGCTGCTGCTGCTGCTGCTGCTGCTGCTGCTGTTCTTACTACTACTACTACTACTACTACTACTACTACTACTACTACTACTACTACTACTACTACTTCTATTATTTTTGTTTCTTCTTTTGATACTAAAATTTGTTAAGGCTATTGGTGCCGCTGCTACTATAGTATGTACATTAGTATTTTAATCTTTATTGTTGCTGTCACTATCATTATCAGCACCATGCAGAACAAGACCCAACAAGCTAACAACCTAATGGAGTGTTGCCCTTATAAGCTGCGTTTGCATTGAATAAAAACGAAATGAAGCAGGAATGCAGTTTATTTTGATGGGAGTTAGTGTTGGGCGGTGTCACGTCACCTGGCACTAGCTAGAGGAGCAGTGCCAGCGGTGCCAACAGGTAGCACTGTGCCAACTAGAATGACGAGCACCGCAGATCCACCAGCTGATATATTTACTTCATGTCCGCCCATGGCTCACCTCGTAACTCATGCCATGGCTCGTATCTCCGTCTGCACCTTCACTTCCGGCACGTGGGGAGAGGAACACGCTACCAATTATTTCCTCATTTTATTATCTTTTTGTACGTCGTAATACTATTGGCTTTAGTAGGTACCTTCTTGTGTGTGTGTGTGTGTGTGTGTGGGTGGGTGGGTGTGTGTCCTTCCGTTTTCCTTCGAGGCACACATGGTATACTTGACTCTGTGAACCCCACGTTTCTGTGTCCTTGACTTTCACTTCCCCTACGAAGCTTACTCCTCGTCAAGGAGATGCTGACGAGAAGTGACTCAGTAATTCCGTTTTTCATTCCAGCACTCATTTCGTTCAGTGGGTGTCCGTCACTGTCACGCTATTCACAGCCTCCCTCCGCTGGTATCCTCCCTGGACTATCTGAGGGCGGGGATACTCTCGACACAAGATTCACTGAAAATCGGCTCTCAGCATAAAAATCGTACGTGGCTCGATCCTTCATGACTCGTCGATGTATTCAGACGTTCAGCGCAGCAGAAAAGAGCAAGCAGCTTGCCTCGTGATTCGCTTTGTTGCATTGTTCACGGCGCTTGGTGAATAAGCTTGCCGCTTGCACCACCGAGGCACCTCACGGCCCAGAGCCGGAGTCTCAGTTATGGGATGTCTATGAGGAGCGAGCGAGGCGTCCACTCCAGGGATATGGTGTCGAGTAGCGGGTAGAACAGCCAGGGCACCACAGTCTTGAAGGTGACGTGGGCGGTCACCAGTAACAGGGCGGCCAAGCGAAGATTGCGGTGAAGGGATGACGGATAGAGGAAGGCGCGGGTGAAGGCCTCCTGCTGCACGCCCGGAGCCTCGATGGCATCAGATTCGACGAAAGGGCGTGGGGAGTGGCTTCGCCTGGCTGATTGTGACCTCAAGGGCGTACCGAGTTTGCTGCTACCACTGGACCAGGCTAGGGAGTCCGTGGATGGCCAGGACACGGACACACTGAGATGTCGGCTTCGCAGGTACCCTGTCGGGGTAGTGTGGCGGGAGGAGGGCGTCCACCTGCGAACATACCGCTGTGTGCATGTGGGTGAAGAACTACTGCTGCGGTGCGGAACACGACCAATACCCAGACTCGCGCTGTCCAGGGACGAGAAGGACGAGTAAGTGGAGCCACTGCCCGCACGCAGGGGGCTGTCACGTGAGTATTCTTCGTGGTAGGAAGAGGTCAGTGACGGAGGTGCGGTGCTGGCCATGGTGGCGAGCGGGAAGGAACTAGTAACGAACTATTACTTCACGAGTCGTCGCGAAGCAAGCAGGTTGATCACAATATCACACCACTCGTCGCGCATCACAGCACAAACACCACAAGCTTTCCAGAGTTTGTCCCTGCATCACTATACCGTGTGTACAAGTTCGCGCCACGCACTGACACCACACAGGGAGCTAAGCAGAGTTGTTGAGTGTGTTGGTGACGGCCGGAGATATTCCCAGCCCCTTGGCGGCCGGATGTCACGTGTGTGTGTGTGTGTGTGTGTGTGTGTGTACTTGGTGAGCAGCTGCAAGCGTGTCGGTGGATGTAGGAGCGTGACGGAGCATGTGCCTGCAGGAGTATTTCTAACCACTGTGAACCGCGGCGAGCAACAACAGCAGCAGCAGCAGCAGCAGCAGTGTACGCGATTCTCCCTTACCGCAACATGGACGTTGTCTCATCCCGCCGCACCCTACCACTTTCGCAACAACATCAGCTGACGTGCCTCTTAAAACACCAGCATTGCGCAACGTAGCCACGGTCGAGAACTGCTGCGCGCGGAAACAAGCCCAGAATAGTTATGAGTCTCCTGCAGCTACGTGTGACACTGACAAGAGAGACGAAGGCACACGAAGGTTGCCAGCTTAACCCTCCCCACACACCACAGACTCCCCCTCTCTCCTCTCTCCCCTTCCCTCTTTTTCTTAACTTTTATCCTTATATTCTTATTACCCACATGTCTGATCTTGTACCCTTCACTTCTTACTCATCTTCCTTAGTCTCTTTATCCCTAATCTAAATCCTTCCCCTTCGTTTCCTTACCAATCGTCGCTGCCACCACCACCACCACCACCACCACCACCACCACCACCACCACCACCATCATTAACATTCTCACTCATCATACTCAAGAAGTTGTGGTCTTGAATTGTGATGACGTAATATAAACTTTCTTCAATTCCTCTGTAGGTCGATTTCTCTTGAATGTGTGTGTGTGTGTGTGTGTGTGTGTGTGTGTGTGTGTGTGTGTGTGTGTGTGTGTGTGTGTGTGTGTGTGTGTTATTGTTTTTGAAGTGAAAGATATAAATGATGCTTTCAATATTGATGAAGTTGTTTTTACCCTGACAGTTCGTCATGTCGTATGGAGAGGATTAGTTTTTCTTCTTCTTCTTCTTCTTCTTCTTCTTCTTCTTCTTCTTCTTCTTCTTCTTCTTCTTCTTCTTCTTCTTCTACTCATTCAATTTTCTTGTCTTGTTGTTGTTGTTGTTGTTGTTGTTGTTGTTGTTGTTGTTGTTGTTGTCGTTGTCGTTGTCCTTACATGGAGGACCGTCTTAAAGAACTAAATCTATTCCCTCTTTCAAAATTTAGATCAAGATGGGATCTGATATTGCGTTACAAAATATTAGGGGTTTCATTAATATGGGTACTGAACTCTACGTAACAATAAACCAAAGAGATGTCGCAAGAGACAATGGATTCAAATAGCCAAGCAATTAAAAAAGAAATGCAACTAATATATTTTCCATTTAGCGTCGTTAACTTAAATACTATGGACTCAGAAACCATCTTAACAATTGTCTAGAGAGTAATCACTTTTTTCATCTCCATGGCAGAATAAGAAACACGTTCATTTGATGTTATTTGTCATCAGATGGGGATATAATTCATTCAAGAAGAAAACAACATCTTTACTACGAAGAAAATTGATCAAATTAAGGAAGTCTTTCGTAGTGGCAAGATTCCTCGGCGACTTGCTGCTCATCCCATCACATTATTGGTAAAATAAATAGTCCTTGTAGAATAACTAACCTAATATATATAGTCATCTTGTATGCCTCCTCCTCCTCCTCCTTCTTCCTGTACTGATAGTGTAGGATAGCTACCCAGAGAACCTAGTAAGGATCTTCATAAGTGTTGCTGTTTTTACTTCTTTTGTATTTCTCGCCTCCTCTCTTCCTCCTTGTCCTCCACCACCACCAACACTTCCTTTTCCTTTTCCATCTCTGTCTCCTCCCCCTCCTCCTCTCCTCCTCCTTTTTTCATCATCTAGGGAAGGTTCTGGACAGGCTGAACTTTTTTCATCATTAGTGAATCGTCTTGGGATACCTTTTGGGGAGGTCGCCTCAAACCCCCTCTTGACCGTGCCCTTCCTCCCTTCCTTCATCGCCTCCTGCTTCCCTCTCTTCTTCCTACTATTTTTGTTTATCTATTCATCCTTTTCCTTCTCTCCATAGTGTTTTCTCATCTTTTTTTATGTTTCATACTCTCTACCTTCCTTTCCTTCTTTTGTTTTCCTCCCTCTCATATTTGTTTTTTTTTTTTTTTTATGTTCCATACTCTCTATCTTCCTTTCCTTCTTTTGTTTTCCTCCCTTTCATATTTGTGTCTATTTCCTCCTTCACTTTCTCTCTCTCTTCCTTTCCTTCAATCCTTCCTTTATTTCCCTTCTCCACATCTCTCCCACTCCCGTCCTTCCATTTTCTATCTACATCTTGCCTTCCTTTATTACTTCACCCTACCTGCCTTTCCTCTGTTCCCTCTCCCATCTTTCCTACTGCACTTTCCTTGCCTCTCATCCCCGTCTCTCTGTTCCCTGGGTTGGCTGGAGTAAAAAATGGATAACTGGTACAGGGCGAGTAACGATGTAAGGGGATACTCTTGTAGTGTGCCATTTGCTCACATATTAAAGGGTACATCACGTGAATCCCTTTATGGTGATTATTGATGTACTGCTGATTTTTATTCATTATTTGCCTGTCTTCGTACGTATATTTCTTTATACTCGTGTCTTGTGCTTTATATTTTGTAGTCCTCTTAAGGTTTTGACTGTCACTTGATACAGCTTTTCCTAATTATCATTCGCTGTGAGATATCTTTGAAATAAGAAGACAGTACGAAATGTCTGTTTTTTTTCTTCGTCGCTAACTTTCTTGTACATGATTGTAAAGGCTTCATATTTTATTTCTGATGATGCTAGTTATTTCGTGTCGCGGTAAAATGGTTAACGTAACAATATCCCACATCCTTACATCCTTCCCTTCCTCTGTCCGTGACATATCCTACTCTCTTCTTCCTACAGTACAACCCAGACGTCCCTAATTCCAACTCTTTGCTTCCCTCACATTCTCCTCTTCTCTCTCTCTCTCTCTCTCTCTCTCTCTCTCTCTCTCTCTCTCTCTCTCTCTCTCTCTCTCTCTCTCTCTCTCTCTCTCTCTCTCTCTCTCTCTCTCATAGTTTTACTTTTTCCTTATAACTCTGACATATCTTCTCTTAAACCTATTTATTATCTCTCTTCTTATCACCTGTGTTCAGTATTGTTCACTGCCACCACTAATGCTACTAATACTATTACTAGTGCTGCTACTACGTGTACTAAAATTCTACATTTCAGACGACAACATCACATCGAGAACGCCAGACACAGGAGAGACAATCATGAAGTAAGCTATGATGGTCGTCATATATATGGCATACGAGTATCGTGATCATGAAGCCCCAGCACCTCATTCTTATTAATTGAGTGACTCTTAGATATTATTATGTTCTAGAGTATATTATATGATTTTGCCATGAGTGAATACATTATAGATAATGCTGCAGTATTATACTGACTGTCAAATTATGGCATTTTTAATATTTCAGTGTTAGATCTCGAAAGTGACATTGATAGGTTATTGAAGCTATTAAGTTTTTAATGATAGTTTCCAAATCATAACCATAGTTTATCGAGATTCTACGTAATCATCTAGAAAGGAAATCCCCAAAACTAAACAATTATTGCCTTTACCTTTAGAAAACTCCTAATGATAACTGTAAACGTTTCAAAACAAGGGGAAAGAGATAGGTGGAAGGAGAAGAGTACTTTTGTAAGTTACCCATTCAAACTTTCTGTTTTCTTTAGCATGTGCGTTTTCTATTAGTGTTCTAGTGGCGGTCCCAAGTCTCCTCTGTGCTATAATCTACATAATACTGACCTCTGGGAGTGACTTAGAAGGATACAACACCGCACGCCGCCCTTTCCCTCCCTCCCTCCCTCCCTCCTTACTTCTCTCATCCCCCTATTTTCTATATATACATTTTTTACGAGAGAGAAATCCAGCAAAGGGTAAAATAAAGTGATTAGGAAAAAGGCCCACTGCGGTGCCAGTCCCTAAACAGCTCTATTGAATGAATTAAGCTTTTTCTTTTTCCAATTTTCTTACTTTGCTTCCACTCCCCCTCCCTCCCCCAACCTTCCCCTCTCCCTCTCACCCCCATCTGGCTCCAAATCTCTTTCCTACACCATGGACAGATTATATTTCTCTCTCCCCAGTGGCCTGACCTCCTCCTCCTCCTCCTCCTCCTCCTCCTCTTCTCACTTGCTCTTTTGTCCCCCTCCTCTCCCCCTTCCCGCTCCAATCTTAAGTGCTTTCCTCCCCTACTCTCTCTCTCTCTCTCTCTCTCTCTCTCTCTCTCTCTCTCTCTCTCTCTCTCTCTCTCTCTCTCTCTCTCACATCAGGTCACCATAACCCTTAATTTTCCCCTTTAATCACTGGCGTAATTCCCCTTATGCTCCCCCTTATGCTCTCCTCTATGCTCCCTATCTTGCTCCCCTTGCCTTAGTCTACCATCTATTCCTCTTTCAATTCACTATTTCTCACTGACTATTATTTTTTTTCCCTAGGCCTGTTTTTATGTATTTTTATTTATTTATTTATTATTTGGTAGCAGTTTTCCATTTCCCAAAGCCTCAGACAGCAAGAAAGCGCTTTAATACACATGCGCTCTGTCTGTCTGTCTGTCTCTCTCTCTCTCTCTCTCTCTCTCTCTCTCTCTCTCTCTCTCTCTCTCTCTCTCTCTCTCTCTCACCTATGCTTTCCTTCCCAGAGTCTCGCATATCCCCCTTAAGCACCTCATTTACCTATTCCTAATTTTTCTACCTTCGTGCAGTCCTCACCAGATGTCCCCAGTCCCCATCCCCTCTTCTCTTCTCCTTTCTCTCTTTTTTTATTTTTTTCGCTCTCCTTTTTTCCTCTTCCTTTTGTTTATTTAATTTGATTTCTTGGTTCTTTTCTTCTCTTCATTTTCCTTTAATTTTCTTTTATCTTCCTTGCTTTCATCTCGTTTCCATTGCTCTTTTTCCCTTTATTTTCGTTTAATTTCTTTTCGTTTCGGTTCTTTTCTTTTCTTCCTTTTTCTTTTCTTTTCGGTTTTTTGGTTCTTCTCGTTTTTTTTCCCCTTTTTTCCCTTTCCTTCCCTTCCTTAGTGTCTCGTTCTCCCTCCAGTAGCACAATCTTCCTTGTTTCAATTCTCTTACAGTCATAACTTTCTACAGCCTCTTTAAATTGTGCCATTACTGTTCCTCTCTCATTCCTGTGTGCCTCATCCTCTTTTCTTCTCCTCCTTCCCTAATTCTTTCTTGGAACTGCCTTATGTTCTCTTCTATTTGTCTTTATAATGTTTTTTTTCTTCTTTGATCCTCAGTTTTACCTTTTTCTCGGTTTCCATCCGTCATTCCTCCTTATTTAACCTAACCTGACTTGATTCGACCTAACCTAACCTAATCTAACCTGACATAACTTTTATCCCTTCCCTTTTCTCCATTACTTATTCTTGGAACACTTCCCTTATTTCCCTCAACTAATTTAACCTGGCCTAACTTCTTTCCCCTCTTCTCCCTTATTAATTCTTGCAACACTTTCTACCCTTATTTCCTTCAATGCCCTGTTCTTTGTTCTCTTCCTCATGCTCCTCCTCTCATTTCTTGGATCTTTCCTTCTTCCCTCATTCTTCCTTCAACACTGTGGCCTCTTATTGCTTCCTCTCCCTCGTTCACTCGCTACCATCCCAGCAGAAGGCGCGGTCGGAGCTTTTCAATAAACACAGGAAGCCATTTCCAACCTTAAATGTTTACGCAGCCTTCCTTATAGCAGTCCTGAGATCCTCAAATTAGGGGTCAGGAAGTTGTATGGATATGCTTCACTTAACTATAATTGTTTACTTCACCATTGTGTTGTATTGTCTCTCTAAGCAGTCTTTTCTCATTTGTGCCCAGTGCGTCCTGTTTTGTCGCTTTATGTTGTTATTCCCAGGATATACAATAGGGGGGGATATGTGTATAAACGTCTTATCTTAACTGTCTACTGTCCATATTCAGTTTGTCTTCTTATTTTGTATTCCTATGCGCAGCCCTGTCTTGCCAGGTTTATTTTGTCATTTCCGAGGCCTTCAAACTATGAGATAAGAATAGTATGTAAACGTCTCAATTTAATAGTTTTCTTCCCTATTTGTTGCATTTTCCGTCTTCAATCAGTTTGTCTTTTTTTCTTCTATTCGTTTGCCTTGCTTTATCTTACCAGGTTTATTTTGTCATTTCCGAGACCTTCAAACAATAGGATACGGAAAGTATACATGTAAACGTCTTCATTTGACCGTTTACTTTCCTGTGTTCTATTATCCACGTCTGTCCTTTTTTTTTTTTCTTCTATTTGTTTGGCCTGCCTTGTCCTGCAACGTTTGCTTTGTTATTCTCCCTCCGTTTTCTTTACGTGAAATGGAGACAGAGGCGAAGGACAACAAACAACTAATTAAGGAAGGTTCGTTGAGTTGCCGCTGCCCCAGAAAAAAAGTTGAGAAGAAAATGGATCCAATCAGGGTAGGCAATTACGTTCCCGGAGGTGTGTGTCTTGGTACTCCTGACTAGAAAGAGATGCTCGACTATAATGCTGAGGTGGAAAGCGTTCTCGGCTACAAATTACGGGTGTTTGTTTTAGATTCACTCTCCATCCTTGCTTCGTCATATTATACCAGTCGCGCCTTTGGTTTCATATTAGTCTTGTCTTGGTTCCCCCTACTCAAAATTGGTGTATAATCGACTCCTTAATTGATGAAGCAGTTTTCCTACCTATAATATTGTAACTGGAGTCTGCGGATAGTGTAGCCAGCCGCTAACCTACGGAGCATCAGAACTAATAATGATATACGACTACTACTACTGCTACTACTACTACTACTACTACTACTACTACTACTACTACTACTACTACTACTACTACTACTTCTACTACTACTACTACTACTGCGTCTGCTGCTGCTTTAATAATAATGATAATAATAATAATAACAATAATAATAATAATAATAATAATAATAATAATAATAATAATAATAATAAAAGTAATGACAATAATGGCAATAATGTATAGGCATTTAGACAGGTTGTGGGAGGAAGTGAAAGGAAGACTCAATGGAAGGGAGTTGAATTTATTTCCCGACCGGTTCCGCTGATGGCTTCTTTAGGGGGAACTGAAGAAGCCATCAGCGAAACCGGTCGGGAAATAAACTCAACTTCTTTCCACTGTGCTTCCCTTTCACTTCCTCCCACAGTAGTAGTAATAGTAGTAGTAGTAGTAGTAGTAGTAGTAGTAGTAGTAGTAGTAGTAGTAGTAGTAGTAGTAGTAATAATAATAATAATAATAATAATAATAATAATAATAATAATAATAATAATAATAATAATAGTAATGGAGTGTTAGGTGGCGAGTATATTCCCGACAGTTTTCGCTGTGTGCTTCTTCAGAGGAACACTCATTGCAGTCTTTGTCTCTCCTTTGTTTCTTGACTTTTAATGCACAGTAGAAGACTAAATGGTAAAAATAAATTCACGAATAGAAAATCTCTTCCATTAAAGAAAGAACGCTAAAGAAGAGTGAATTCTGGTTTAGCTGTTAGTGTCTTTATTCTAATACTGTTGTTCCTCCTCTCTCTCTCTCTTTTCTCTCTCTCTTCTCTACTCTTTTCCTTGAATTCTAATGCACAATAAGACCAAATGGGGAATAAATAAGATGACGAATAAAAAAAAACTGCTCCATTTAAGAAAGTGCTAAAAAGTCAATAATTCTGGTTTGGTATCTTTATTCTCTTAATACTGTTCCTCTTTCTTCTCTATCACTAACTACCTTCCTACCAAATTCTCTCTTTTTTCACTTAATTTCTGCTCTCTCACGTAAATAATTCAGATTAATATGTTAGTGTTTGCCTTAAATCATCGTACTATTGTGCCGCCTTCGTCAAATCTACTCATATTTCCTTCCATCCTCTACGTGTCTGTCATTCCCCATACTTTCGTTCAGGCCCTCCATCCACCCAGACTTTTTCCGCCAGTAATCTGACACTGTACGCTGTTCGTTGCCTTTCATCCTGTCATGTTCTGGTTTGTTATGCATTATCGGGTTGCCT
>JAHFWG010000055.1:577323-602129 GCA_020233015.1 Callinectes sapidus | reverse complement strand
GGATGCCATCAGGTCCCTCTGCCGCGGCTTTCACGTTGGGGGGGCGCGGCAGACCTGTGTAGAAAATGGCAGGTGGGAAGTGGTAGGTGATAAATGGCAGGTGGCAGGTGACAGTGGTAAATGGCAGGGGGCAGGTGGGATGCATTTGACTGAACGACATTGACTTGACCTACTATCTCTCTCTCTCTCTCTCTCTCTCTCTCTCTCTCTCTCTCTCTCTCTCTCTCTCTCTCTCTCAATACATTGGTTATTCTGAAAGTCCCAAAGCAACTCATTTTTATTTATTAATCATCTTTTCTTATTTATTCCCCATTTATGAGTGCCAAGTTATTAGTGCCATTAGTGTCAAGTTATACCAGTACCAAGTTATACCAGTACCAATTTATTAGTGCCACAACCTCACACACTCTTACCTGAAACCACGTGTGTGTGTGTGTGTGTGTGTGTGTGTGTGTGTGTGTGTGTGTGTGTGTGTGTGTGTGTGTGTGTGCGTGTGTGTGTAATATTATTATGTATCGTTACGTATGTATAATTTAGCATTCATTTTAGCACTTACGCCTTTAAGTTAATTTTATATACAACGTGGAATTTTAAGCCTTATTTTCTTCATATCTCTGAATAAAAAAAGAGAACGAATGATTGGGAATATTAATTAACTCTTACATTTACCCACTTACCTACGTTACCGCACCCCACAATACCTACAGTGGTGTTTTTACTGGCAGTATTCAGGTTTCTTGCTGCAACCCACGCTCCACAACCTTTCAACCCGCCAAACACGTGTCCCACCAACATCCTGCCCTGCGTTCCTCGTGTTCTCCCTGGCGTGGGTGTGGGTGTTGGTGCGAAGGAGGCTGGAGATGCAGTGGTGGTGTTCTAGGGAGTGTTAGTGTTAATATAGTGACTGGCTGATGGACCACTTCACCTGTCCTGCTTTTGTAGATGAAGGTCGTGTGTGTGTGTGTGTGTGTGTGTGTGTGTGTGTGTGTGTGTTTTATCTAAGGCCCCTTTCACATTAGGACACTAGTGTCCGCCACTGGTGGCGGACACTACTATGGCTTTCACTGGCCGTGTTACACTGTTTTTCGCAAGTAATTCCGAAACGAATTGTCGGAACAGTATGGTATTTCAACACAAAGCCTCTTACACCCCTACCTAATTTATGGCCCACATCGCATATTGCTATATGTGTTTACGAAGGAGTTTACTCGTGTATATTTAAGTCGAATCCAGGCATGGTCACTAAGGTCTTATACACATTCGAACAAGTGTGGGGTACTAGGTCGTCTAGCCCCTCCAACACTCCTACCACCCCCCAGACTATTCCCTCCATACCCTAATACCTCACCCACCCCCTCCCCGTCTCCCTCAAAACACCCACATATAGTACCGGTATATGGTGTATGTTACTGTGGTTACTTATATTAAACAGAAATCTATATTCATGCATGTTAATTACCCTACTTTGCTATTATTCACACGGTCACTGATATATATATAAGCATGGAAACCAGACGAAGGCCAGAAGAGCGTGGAAGGATGACAATCCAGCTGTTAATGGTTGTAAAGATGTATGCGTGCGCTATAAGGTTAATGCATGCTGTCATATTTGGTCAACCAAATAACCGCAGCAATAATATATGGTATTACGCGTGTTCTGCACCGTTCCATTATACGCAATGTGTAATTATAGCCAATACTCTCAGTCTCCTGACTCCCTCCCACCCCAATCCCACTCCTCCCCTCCCACTCTTTCTCCCTCTGCCTGTCACTATAGGCGGAAATCCCCCCCCAACCCCCACCTCCCCACCCCTACCACCGGGCTGTGGTTTCCGAGGTTATGACTTAAGCAAAGATGCAGTGAAGCAGAGAAATACGATTATGCAATTTATATGGAATGATGTGGTTATGAACGACATAAGGCAACAAACTAATATAATGTCAACTTTACCATGTTAACATTGTGTGATGAGTACATGGTATTTACTAAAGAAGAACATGTTATTACAAAAAGTCCAGGCCACAGGTAATAACAATAGTGCTTGTTCATTCGGCTGGCCATAGGACCTACATACAGTACATTTGCCTCCTACTCCATTTGCGTAAGCATCAGGTTATACAGTAATGAACAACGTGATATACGTTTTGCCTCCATGAAAGGTTGCAGTACTCCCAGGTTACATGTCAAGTAATCTCGAAAGCTGCACACACTGTATTAATTAGATGCATACATATATGACATGTAGCTATAAGTACAGTACATAAAGTAAACGGAATAACATATAAGAGGCAGGAAATGAGTAATGAGGGGGGGGGGAGAACGAGGAGACGGAGAGGGATACGGAAGGAGGGTGGAGGGGGGGGGGGAAATATGGAGTGGTGGGGGGTGTTTGGGGGGTGGGGACGAGTCCTCTGAATGTGTAGACATGACCTCGTGGCTTCGTCTTAATATACACGAGTAAACTCCTTCGTAAAAACATATAGCAATATGCTATGTGGGCCATAAATTAGGTAGGGGTGTAAGAGGCTTTGTGTTGAAATACCATACTGTTCCGACAATTCGTTTCGGAATTACTTGCGAAAAACAGTGTAACACGGCCAGTGAAAGCCATAGTAGTTGCCTTCCATGCTTTCACACTAGGACACCGGTGTCCGCCATCGATAATGCCCGGACCTCATGAACCCGCCGCTCCTTGTCAGTTGGAAGAATGGCGTCCAACGAAAAACTCCTCGTTGCCCTGCTGGCTAAAAAGAAACGGAAGAGGCTCTCTGCAGAAAGGAAAGTGCATGTGCATCCTATATTATCCTCAAAGATGTACACAGGAGTGCATCATACACTTTTCCCTGATTTGTGTGCAGACGAAAAGAAGTTTTTCAACTATTTTCGCATGAGCAAGCCGTCATTTGAAGAACTTCTTAGTGGCAGAGAAGTGGAAGTACAATGACATACCATGTGTCGTAGGTTCGACCCATACCGGAGCTACAGGATTTGTGTGTGTGTGTGTGTGGTAGTGGAGGGGATTTGGTGGGGAGGGGTTGGAAGTGTACGTGGCTTGTTTCTTTTCGCGTGCTTTTATTTTGACATTCGTGAAACTTGTGTGGAAAAATATTGGTTAGTTTATGATTATTAGGTGTGTGTTCACTGTCGCGGTCACTCAGCCAGTCTTTTCCCAACGGAGCGAACTCATAGCTCATGGACCGATCTTCGGGTAGGGCAGAGACCACATCACACACTACACACCCGGGACAGCGAGGCCACAACCACTTGAGTTACATCCCGTACCTACTTTCTGCTGTGAGGGTGAACAGGGGCTAGATACACATTAAGAGGCTCCTTGCCCATTTGCCTCGCCGCGCCAGGGACTCAACCCCCCTGGGCCCTCTCAGAACTTGAGCCGAGCCTGCTAACCACTAGACTACACGCTTTATGTGTGTGGGGGCGGGGGGGGGGATGGGTGAGTGCGTGTGGAGGGGGATAGAGGGCGTGAGGATAGGGAAGTGTAAGTGTGCCAATTTTTACAAGCCTCTACATTGTGTGTGTGTGTGTGTGTGTGTGTGTGTGTGTTGGTTGGTTGGTTGATAGAGAGTGATAGATAGGTATGTATGTATATATTTACCTAGTTGTGTGTGTGTGTGTGTGTGTGTGTGTGTGTACGAGTGAGTAAGAGATAATGTGTATTGAGATGTATTTACCTAGTGTGTGTGTGTGTGTGTGTGTGTGTGTGTGTGTGTGTGTGTGTGTGTGTGTAAGAGATAATGTGTATTGAGATGTATTTACCTAGTATGTGTGTGTGTGTGTGTGTGTGTGTGTGTGTGTGCGTGTGGTTTTTCTTTACATTTTTTTATTCCTTTGGTGTTTTGCGAGTGTTTGATAAGTTGTTTTTTGGTTCAGTTTGTTTTAGTTAGTTTAGTATTTCAGATTGATTTTGTTGTATTTCTTGATTTTCTGGTTGTGTTTCAAGTGTAGAGTTAACTTGTTGCCTTGGTTGCCCTTGTTCGCTTATTTATGTGTTATTTCCTTAATTAGTTTTCCTTTGACGTTTCTGGTGTTTTATCTTTATTGTTCCATTGTTCATCTGCATTAGTTGCATCACCTACTTGATTTCTTAGCGCATATACTGTGTGAATAGCAAATTAGCAAGATAAAACTACTGGTCGTTCCAGGCCGTGACGTGTGTGTTCCTGCCATACGTCAGCAAGGGAGGGTGGGAGGGCCGAGGGTCTGTCTGTCTGGCTCAGTTTGTTGTTGGGTGAGAGTGTGAGCGGGTGGAAAGGTCTTATTATCCTATTGAAAAGCCTCTGGTTGAACAAACTCGGGTTCTTGAAATGTTTGACCATTCTAGTGACATATTATTAAGACGCTTTTTTACCTTTCAAACCCTGGGAGGAAGTGACAAGGGGATTGAACCATTTAAGGACAGAATAATAATAAAGAGACCCTGCTGCTGGTGCTTCAGTGTTCAGTGTGTCATCTTAATACTGGACTAAAGCCGCAAGATGGAATCACAGAGACTGGAATACGTTATTAAGGTGACTACAGCCATTATGACACTTGTGTCACAATGGCTTTACCGTGTCAATGTTTATTTACCTATATAGGAGGGGGGGCTACCCATCCACAGACCCCGGCGCTATCTTGGATTCTTATTTCATCGGTCATTTTTACTTTTATCACTCATTATTATAAGCTCATCTTGCCACATTATACAGCCATTGTACTAAGCTTGCATATTAGCCATTCAGACATAGCTTTCGTGGTCAAGTTTTAAGTTTAGTGAAGGTTTAAGTGAGATATGATGGGGGGTTCCGGAGCAGATCCGGGTCCACGCCGCCGTCGCCGCCGCCGCCGCCGCCCGCGGCCGCCCGCAGCCGCCCGCTAGCTGGCTCATATTTAAGGATATTTTCATTTATGCGTGGCCTATTTATTTGGGCTCAACAGTAAAATTTAATGCTTTGTATGAGTACTGTGGGCTGTTTTTAAGGTCTGCCATGCCTGTGGGGGGTGAAGATAGCTGTGGTTGGCGTTATTATGATCGTAAATAAGGGCGGCTTTTTGCGCCAATATTATTGGAATGCCCAAGACCATTCTTTATTTGAGGCATTATCAAGTTCTTATTAATTGCCGAAGATAGTCCATATCAAACCATGTTTTGTGTGCAAAGCTCAGTGAAATCAGTGGAGGTTAAAAGTGTTTGCTAGCGGTGGTGAAATTGCATTAATTTATTTGTTAATCAGCCTGTGAATGATTTATTTCTGCTTCTAGATCACTGTGAAGTGTTAAGAATAATTAGAAAGAATTACACAAGTGCTTGGAGGTGGTTTTGGGTTCCTTTGAAGTGGTAGGGAGTGAGTATTTAACGAGTTTTAAAAAGGGTCATATTTTTATAAAATACTTTTTTCTTGTGGAAATTCTTTACAATTACTGTTGTTTGTAGTTTATTTATGCTTTGGGAATTAGTTAGAGTATTTATGCAGCCGGAATATGTCCATTTTTTTGTTCTAAAAGCGTTTTTTCGAAGGGGCATTTTTAAAATGGTCTCCCCTAAAGTATGTACGTAAATATGGACAGTCAACATAGAGCACGGGGCTAGGCTGTGACGTCATCAGCCGTGACGTCACAATGATGGCCGCCTCTTGCAGCCTTCTCTTTCTGAATCTTATCTTGCATGTATATTACGATTTACTGTGTTTACCGTGTGTGTGCGTGCGTGCGTGCGTGCGTGCGCGTGTGTGTGTGTGTCTGTGTGCTTAATCAATAGGCAGGGGATAGATAATACGTAGAAATCTCTCGGTATATTGATGTTTGCTACAAGACCTGCCATATACAGATCTGATATCTTGTTGCAGCATCTTCCCTTCATTTCTTGTGTTGTAACCGAATCAGCTGTTTTTGTGAATGTATTTAACGGATGAACATTATTAATTTGCGTCTCCTCTCTCCCCAGCACCTCCTGCACCGCGTCCCCCCGTGACTAGCCAGTTGATGTCTGCTGGGACATGGTGAGACAGCCAAGGACACAAGGTAAACTACTTGCTGCCTTGTTTATTTGCCAATGATTACGTTCTTTTTACTGTCTGAAATCTGATTTCCCTAAGGCTTGAGAGTAAAGTTATTATTATTAAAAGGACTCTCTCTCTCTCTCTCTCTCTCTCTCTCTCTCTCTCTCTCTCTCTCTCTCACTGAACGTCTTCGCTCTGTCCTTCCTATACTACTGTACTTCTCTCCGCATTGAACTCTTGTCACATTTAATCTCTTGTTCCAACTCATTCTGTGCGAGATATTTTTTTAAACAGGACTCGGGGAAGAGGAGAAGAGTGGCGACATGAGAAGAAGAAGAATAGGAGAAGAAAGTATAAGCAGTAATGAACATGTTACTCAGACGTTCATGGTGGTCAACACATGCAAAATTCTTTCCACTGAGCCATGAGGTGTGTATGTGTGTAGGTGTGTGTGTGTGTTAACCTCCAAAGTGTTTTAATGTATTTTAATCTAGACTAATCTATCTATAAATTTGTGAAGTATATAAAGAATCCTAACTTATCTATGAATTCATTAAGTAAATCAGAATGTAACTTCATCTATTATAATTTCGCTCTAAGCTATCCTCTAAAATCTTGTAATGCATCTTGATCTAACTTATCCAAACATAACCCAAAGTAACCTATCTATGAATTCAATAAGTATATCTAAATCTAATATTATTTCTCCACTAAGTTAACCTTTTCTAAAATATTGCTATGTATCTATCTCTAATATGACTTAATACAACCAAATTCAAATTCAAATAGTTAATTCATGTAAAAAAAAAAAAAAAATACATCAAAGGGAGCAGTGTCACCATGCTGAGATGCCTACCCAACTTATATTGCAAAACAAAACCTTACAATTTGATTCGAGATAATTCTACTCGAGAAAGGAAATATTCATGCCTACATGCATTTATACATAGGAAAATATATAAACATACATACCTATACTTAGATATGTTCACACACACACACACACACACACACACACACACACACACACACACACACACACACGAGACAGAACAATACATACATAAATACATGCTATCAAAGTGGCTCACTTTTTCCTATAAAACACAATAATTAGTAAACACACGTACGTCTCCTTCTATATTATATTACACAATAGATCATTTCCTGGGAGCAAAAAATTTGTACATCCTTAGGATGCTGGGTACTATATTGTTATTGATTCTATGGCAAGCTTCCCTGGTGACACCACCACTATTGTTAGGGTCCCTAAAGTTGTCAATTTTTGGACAAGAACATAGATAGATAGTGTTGCAATGTGTGTGAGAATTTTCTTTCTTACAAAGCTTGCATGGTATGCCATCCTCAGCAGTTATGTACTGCCAACAGTACTTATATCCTAACCTTAGCCGCATAGTAACACTGTCAACTCTGGTGGATGATCTACCATACATAGCATACATTGGTGTTATTAATTACAGTGTTACATAGTGTGTCTCATACTTTCACTTCTGCTATCTATGATTTTTACAATATTTTTTCGTGGTCCCATTGTCTTCTCTTACTTACTCGCTGAGATACCCTCAACTCTTTGGAAGCTCAGTGTAGCCTCTGAATCAACTGAAATGTATAATATGTTGTAATGCCTCCTTTGCAAGTTTGTCAGCAGTTTCTTTGAGACAAATTGCAACATGAGATGTTATCCACATCAATTGCACAACATAGCCATTAGCTTTCAGCTGAAAGAGAACAGCTTTGCACTGGAGAACTAAGTCATGCATCATTTAAAGAACCAACAAATAACAAAGCACTCTGAATGTCAACAAAAACATCAATATCTTGCCATTTCAAGCATGCAATTAACAATCCCTCATATATAGCCTGAAGTTCTGCATATGAAGTACTGGATGAAAAATTGCCGCAACGTCTCTTAGATAGATGTTCATCAGTACATAAACCCTCTTCAAAAAATTCTCTAATTACTGCCCCACATCCTGCCTTACCATCACAATACATCATATGTACCACGTTGTTTCTGGGTAGAATATTAATTTTAGATTAGAAAACTTGCTTCAACTCTAAAGGACAGAGATCACCTTTCCTATAGCATTCAAGTGCAGAATATCAACCTTAATTTTCTCCTGCTGCCAGGGTGGAATACTATGCTCCCTCCTTTCCCACATATGTGCAATAATGAAGTGCCTCGTACTCTAGCAAGATTTGGTACAATTTCCTGCCATAAATATTTACTCTGTTAGAAGTACGGGCAGTCCGGCAGGTGTTCAACAAGGATATCAATGCATCATCACCTCTTCTAGTCATTCTAATTGCAGCAGATATAATCAATTCTTTAATTCTGCACTGAATACTTGGAAGATACAGTTCCATTCTCATCATTTCTATTCTAGTAGTTCTTGCACATCCTAATATAGTTCTCATAGCGTCGTTTTGCACCACTTGTAAAGGTTGCAGGCTTTTCTGTGGAAGGAACACAAGAACAGGGGCAGCATAATCAATTATTCATCTAATAGTACTAATGGTATACATGGTCCGTAGTACAGTACAGGTATACCTACCCCACTTCCATTATTTGCCAATACTCTCAAAGGTTTCAATCTTGCCTTACAAATATTTTTCACATAGTTCACAGCACTCTGAGATGAGTGAAAGCTGACATAAATTCCAAGGTACTTATGATTAGCAACTCTTTCCACACTTTGTCCATTAAACATAACTACTCTGTCAGTTGCATCCTTTGATTGATATTTGGTTTTCTCACCATTTTTTTCCTCTTTTCCTCCCCCCAGAGATCATGTTTGAGTCATTCAACGTGCCTGGGCTGTACGTCGCAGTGCAGGTAGTGCTGTCTGTCCCTGGCGGTGGCGTCCTTGGCGTCACGGCAGTTACCTTCACCCTACAGAGAGAGAGATTCAGCTCCATCTGCCCGGACATTGCCAAGGAGTTCAATAAATACAATAGTGACAGTGACAGTGACCCGGCCGAGTAGATAAGGAAATACGAAGGCAAGAGTCCTGTGAAGAACAATCAATGAAGCCTTAACTATTGACATTGGCTATGAGTGAGGCTTCCTGGGACCTGAGATCTTCTTCCATCCCGAGGTGAGAATGTGTTTGTGTGTGTGACATTATTGTTACAGTCACTTAGTCAAATGGCCTTGCTGTTGATAAGTGTGTGTGTGTGTGTGTGTGTGTGTGTGTGTGTGTGTGTGTGTGTGTGTGTGTATGTGTGTTTGTTGGGTTTGTAGGTAAATTGGCAGGGTTTTTTTTTTATTTGTTACTCTGTTTTGGTTGTAAAGTGTTTGTGGTATTTTGGTTTTAAGTGGGAGATTGGAAATGTGCCAATTTTCACTAGCCTCTATGTGTGAGTGTGTTGGTTGGTTGGTTGATAGAGTGATAGAGAGGTATGTATGTATAAATTTACCTAGTTATGTGTGTGCGTGTATAAATGAGTAAGAGATAATGTGTATTGAAATGTATTTACCTAGCGTGTGTGTTGCAAAGATAGTGAGTGTGTGTGTGTGTGTGTGTGTGTGTGTATGTGTGTGTGTGTGTGTGTGTTGCAAAGACAGAGAGTGTATGTGTGTTGTAAAGATAGAGTATATGTGTGTGTGTTTGTGTGTGAGAGGGAGAGATAGGGAGAGTGCACAATTGATTCATTCCTCACTAATGCTAATGATTACCTGGGGGGTTATAAATCAATAGATAAAGAATAAGTAATCAGATTCACATTTTTTCATTTTTCTTCGCTCAGTGACGCCAATTTTTTTCCTTGTGACTTTCTCTTTTTCATATCGATTCCTAATGTATTCTCTGATAATTCATTGATAGACTTACCTTACACATGGCCAAGCATTATTATATTGGGGTGAGGAAGCTTAGAATGACAATTTACCACTATACCAGGCCACCAATCCTGTCAAGTAGTAGTAGTAATAGCAGTATATCTGTCTTTACAGGACCATAAACATGAACAAACTCTCACCATTCACACCTTTAGCCTCTAGGATAGTAGTAGTAATAGCAGTCTATCTAACTTTATACTGTGGCTAGTTATAGTGTTAAGAAAACAGTAAAGAAAGTGGTGAATGAAGTTGTAGTGTTAAGCAAGCAGTGAAGGTATTAATAATTATTAATCTAAGCTTCCTCAGTCTCAGAATCGAAAGGTGCATTTGCTTGTTAACTTCGTATTATCTTTGTATTGTTAAGTCATTCAGAAATCCTTTGTTTTTTATTGAGCGCTACAGGTGAAGTTATTGTGATCCTTCTATTAGTTGTAAGCTTCCAGTAGGTTGTTTTGTATTATTAGCACTATGACGCTTTGAAAAACTGTGTTAATAAGCTGTCTTTCTACACATCAGCCTGGCAACCACACACAGGCAGGCCCTGACACACACACACACACACACACACACACACACACACACACACACACACACCAAGAGAGAGATGTGTGTGTGTGTGTGGCATTGCTGGTCTGTGGTATGGAGGGATGGGTAGATCTGTTCTTATTACCAAGTTGTTCAAAGTGTTATAAGTTTGATTCATTCCTATATTCTTTGAAAATACAACCTAATTTTCATGATTTCCACTAGAGTTAATTCCAAAGATCTTTTTTTCCAAGTGTATAGCCTAAGTAATATATATATATATATATATATATATATATATATATATATATATATATATATATATATATATATATATATATATATATGATAATACATTTTATTGTTTATCCAATTTTTCAATGCCTCTACCTTTCATTTCCTTCCTTTTTTTATCATGGGGTTGTCTCTTATAAAGGGATTCTATGGAAAAGAGGAGACAAAAGATTAAAGTAGAATGAAGAATGGAGGAAAATAGAGAACAAAAGATAATATACGAACAATAGAACAGAGAAAACATACAATATACTACTACTATTACTACTATGAGGGAAAACTGTAGTCGTTGCCATCGGTGAAGAACATTTAGGTGCCAGCTGAATATGGGATTTTCCCGTGAGCTGCGTTGTCACACCTCCACTGGACCAGAGAGAGGGGGAGATTGTTTTCATGTTTTCCAGCATTATTTTTTTTTCCCCCTTGTTTTCTTCTTTTTCTTACTTGCTTACGGTTTTTCTTTACCTTCTTTTATTGCTTTGGTGTTTTGCGAGTGTTTGATAAGTTGTTTTTTGGTTTAGTTTGTTTTAGTTAGTTTAGTATTTCAGATTGATCTTGTTGTATTTCTTGATTTTCTGGTTGTGTTTCAAGATTCAAGTTAACTTGTTGCCTTGGTTGCCCTTGTTCACTTATTTATGTGTTATTTCGTTAATTAGTTTTCCTTTGACGTTTCTGGTGTTTTATCTTTATTGTTCCATTGTTCATCTGTATTAATTGCATCACCTACTTGATTTCTTAGCGCATATACTGTGTGAATAGCAAATTAGCAAGATAAAACTACTGGTCGTTCCAGGCCGTGACGTGTGTGTCCCTGCCATACGTCAGCAAGGGAGGGTGGGAGGGCCGAGGGTCTGTCTGTCTGGCTCAGTTTGTTGTTGGGTGAGAATGTGAGCGGGTGGAAAGGTCTTATTATCCTATTGAAAAGCCTCTGGTTGAACAAACTCGGGTTCTTGAAATGTTTGACCATTCTAGTAACATATTATTAAGACGTTTTTTACCTTTCAAACCCTGGGAGGAAGTGACAAGGGGATTGAACCATTTAAGGACAGAATAATAATAAGGAGACCCTGCTGCTGGTGCTTCAGTGTTCAGTGTGTCATCTTAATACTGGAGTAAAGCCGCAAGATGGAATCACAAAGGCTGGAGTACGTTATTAAGGTGACTACAGCCATTGTGACACTTGTGTCACAATGGCTTTACCGTGTCAATGTTTATTTACCTATATAGGAGGGGGGCTACCCCTCCACAAACCCCGGCGCTATCTTGGATTCTTATTTCATCGGTCATTTTTACTCTTATCACTCATTATTATAAGCTCATCTTGCCACATTATACAGCCATTGTACTAAGCTTGCATATTAACCATTCAGACATAGCTTTCGTGGTTAAGTTTTAAGTTTAGTGAAGGTTTAAGTGAGATATGATGGGGGGTTCCGGAGCAGATCCGGGTCCACGCCGCCGTCGCCGCCGCCGCCGCCGCCCGCGGCCGCCCGCAGCCGCCCGCTAGCTGGCTCATATTTAAGGATATTTTCATTTATGCGTGGCCTATTGATTTGGGCTCAACAGTAAAATTTAATGCTTTGTATGAGTACTGTGGGCTGTTTTTAAGGTCTGCCATGCCTGTGGGGGGTGAAGATAGCTGTGGTTGGCGTTATTATGATCGTAAATAAGGGCGGCTTTTTGCGCCAATATTATTGGAATGTCCAAGACCATTCTTTATTTGAGGCATTATCAAGTTCTTATTAATTGCCGAAGATAGTCCATATCAAACCATGTTTTGTGTGCAAAGCTCAGTGAAATCAGTGGAGGTTAAAAGTGTTTGCTAGCGGTGGTGAAATTGCATTAATTTATTTGTTAACCAGCCTGTGAATGATTTATTTCTGCCTCTAGATCACTCTGAAGTGTTAAAAATAATTAGAAAGAATGACACAAGTGCTTGGAAGTGATTTTGGGTTCCTTTGAAGTGGTAGGGAGTGAGTATTTAATGAGTTTTAAAAAGGGTCATATTTTTATAAAATACTTTTTTTCTTGTGGAAATTCTTTACAATTACTGTTGTTTGTAGTTTATTTGTGCTTTGGGAATTAGTTAGAGTATTTATGCAGCCGGAATATGTCCATTTTTTTGTTCTAAAAGCGTTTTTTCGAAGGGTCATTTTTAAAATGGTCTCCCCTAAAGTATGTACGTAAATATGGACAGTCAACATAGAGCACGGGGCTAGGATGTGACGTCATCAGCCGTGACGTCACAATGATGGCCGCCTCTTCCAGCCTTCTCTTTCTGAATCTTATCTTGCATGTATATTACGATTTACTGTGTTTACCGTGTGTTTGCGTGCGAGTGTGCGTGCGTGCGCGTGTGTGTGTGTGTCTGTGTGCTTAATCAATAGGCAGGGGATAGATAATACGTAGAAATCTCTCGGTATATTGATGTTTGCTACAGGACCTGCCATATACAGATCTGCTAGCTTGTTGCAGCATCTTCTTCCCTTCATTTCTTGTGTTGTAACCGAATCAGCTGTTTTTGTGAATGTATTTAACGGATGAACATTATTCATTTGCGTCTCCTCTCTGCCCAGCACCTCCTGCACCGCGTTCCCCCATGACTAGCCAGTAGCCAGTTGATGTCTGCTGGGACATGGTGAGACAGCCAAGGACACAAGGTAAACTACTTGCTGCCTTGTTTATTTGTCAATGATTACGTTCTTTTTACTGTCTAAAACCTCATATCCCTAAGGTTTAAGAGTAAATTTGTTATTATTGACAGGACTCAGCTTTCCGTGTACGCAGTGCTCTCTCTCTCTCTCTCTCTCTCTCTCTCTCTCTCTCTCTCTCTCTCTCTCTCTCTCTCTCTCTCTCTCTCTCTCTCTCTCTCACTGAACGTCTTCGCTCTGTCCTTCCTATACTACTGTACTTCTCTCCGCATTGAACTCTTGTCACATTTAATCTCTTGTTCCAACTCATTCTGTGCGAGATATTTTTTTAAACAGGACTCGTGGAAGAGGAGAAGAGTGGCGACATGAGAAGAAGAAGAATAGGAGAAGAAAGTATAAGCAGTAATGAACATGTTACTCAGACGAACATGGTGGTCAACACATGCAAAATTCTTTCCACTGAGCCATGAGGTGTGTATGTGTGTAGGTGTGTGTGTGTGTTAACCTCCAAAGTGTTTTAATGTATTTTAATCTAGACTAATCTATCTATAAATTTGTGAAGTATATAAAGAATCCTAACTTATCTATGAATTCATTAAGTAAATCAGAATGTAACTTCATCTATTATAATTTCTCTCTAAGCTATCCTCTAAAATCTTGTAATGCATCTTGATCTAACTTATCCAACATAACCCAAACTAACGTATCTATGAATTCAATAAGTATATCTAAATCTAATATTATTTCTCCACTAAGTTAACCTTTTCTAAAATATTGCTATGTATCTATCTCTAATATGACTTAATACAACCAAATTCAAATTCAAATAGTTAATTCATGTAAAAAAAAAAAAAAAAAAAAAAAATACATCAAAGGGAGCAGTGACACCATGCTGAGATGCCTACCCAACTTATATTGCAAAACAAAACCTTACAATTTGATTCGAGATAATTCTACTCGAGAAAGGAAATATTCATGCCTACATGCATTTATACATAGGAAAATATATAAACATACATACCTATACTTAGATATGTTCACACACACACACACACACACACACACACACACACACACACACACACACACACACACACGAGACAGAACAATACATACATAAATACATGCTATCAGAGTGGCTCACTTCCTCCTATAAAACACAATAATTAGTAAACACACGTACGTCTCCTTCTATATATTGCACAATAGATCATATACTAGGAGCAAAAAATTTGTACATCTTTAGGATGCTGGGTACTATATTGTTATTGATTCTATGGCAAGCTTGCCTGGTGACACCACCACTATTGTTAGAGTCCCTAAAGTTGTCAATTTTTGGACAAGAACATAGATAGATAGTGTTGCAATGTGTGTGAGAATTTTCTTCCTTACAAAGCTTGCATGGTATGCCATCCTCAGCAGTTATGTACTGCCAACAGTACTTATATGCTAACCTTAGCTGCATAGCAACACTGTCAACTCTGGTGGATGATTTACCATACATAGCATACATTAAATACAGTGTTACATAGTGTGTCTCATATTTTCACTTCCGCTATCTAAGATTTATACAATATTTTTTCATGGTCCCATTGTCGTCTCTTACTTACTCGCTGAGATACCCTTAACTCTTTGGAAGCTCAGTGTAGCCTCTGAATCAACTGAAATATATAATATGTTGTAATGCCTCCTTTGCAAGTTTGTCAGCAGTTTCTTTGAGACAAATTGCAACATGAGATGGTATCCACATCAATTGCACAACATAGCCATTATCTTTCAGCTGAAAGAGAACAGCTTTACACTGGAGAACTAAGGCATGCATCATTTAAAGAACCAACAAATAACAAAGCACTCTGACTGTCAACAAAAACATCAATATCTTGCCATTTCAAGCATGCAATTAACAATCCCTCATATATAGACTGAAGTTCTGCATATGAAGTACTGGATGAAAAATTGCCGCAACGTCTCTTAGATAGATGTTCATCAGTACATAAACCCTCTTCAAAAAATTCTCTAATTACTGCCCCACATCCTGCCTTACCATCACAATACATCATATGTACCACGTTGTTTCTGGGTAGAATATTAATTTTAGATTAGAAAACTTGCTTCAACTCTAAAGGACAGAGATCACCTTTCCTATAGAATTCAAGTGCAGAATATCAACCTTAATTTTCTCCTGCTGCCAGGGTGGAATACTATGCTCCCTCCTTTCCCAAATATGTGCAATAATGAAGTGCCTCGTACTCGAGCAAGATTTGATACAACTTCCTGCCATAAATATTTACTCTGTTAGATGTACGGGCAGTCCGGCAGGTGTTCAACAAGGATATCAATGCATCATCACCTCTTCTAGTCATTCTAATTGCAGCAGATATAATCGATTCTTTAATTCTGCACTGAATACTTGGAAGATACAGTTCCATTCTCATCATTTCTATTCTAGTAGTTCTTGCACATCCTAATATAGTTCTCATAGCGTCGTTTTGCACCACTTGTAAAGGTTGCAGGCTTTTCTGTGGAGGGAACACAAGAACAGGGGCAGCATAATCAATTAGTCATCTAATAGTACTAATGGTATACATGGTCCGTAGTACAGTACAGGTATACCTACCCCACTTCCATTATTTGCCAATACTCTCAAAGGTTTCAATCTTGCCTTACAAATATTTTTCACATAGTTCACAGCACTCTGAGATGAGTGAAAGCTGACATAAATTCCAAGGTACTTATGATTAGCAACTCTTTCCACACTTTGTCCATTAAACATAACTACTCTGTCAGTTGCATCCTTTGATTGATATTTGGTTTTCTCACCATTTTTTTCCTCTTTTCCTCCCCCCAGAGATCATGTTTGAGTCATTCAACGTGCCTGGGCTGTACGTCGCAGTGCAGGCAGTGCTGTCTGTCCCTGGCGGTGGCGTCCTTGGCGTCACGGCAGTTACCTTCACCCTACAGAGAGAGAGATTCAGCTCCATCTGCCCGGACATTGCCAAGGAGTTCAATAAATACAATAGTGACAGTGACAGTGACCCGGCCGAGTAGATAAGGAAATACGAAGGCAAGAGTCCTGTGAAGAACAATCAATGAAGCCTTAACTATTGACATTGGCTATGAGTGAGGCTTCCTGGGACCTGAGATCTTCTTCCATCCCGAGGTGAGAATGTGTTTGTGTGTGTGACATTATTGTTACAGTCACTTAGTCAAATGGCCTTGCTGTTGATAAGTGTGTGTGTGTGTGTGTGTGTGTGTGTGTGTGTGTGTGTGTGTATGTGTTGGGTTTGTAGCTAAATTGGCTTTTTTTTTTTATTTGTTATTCTGTTTTAGTTGTAAAGTGTTTGTGGTATTTTGGTTTTAAGTGGGAGATTGGAAATGTGCCAATTTTCACTAGCCTCTATGTGTGAGTGTGTGTTGGTTGGTTGATAGAGAGTGATAGAGAGGTATGTATGTATAAATTTACCTAGTTATGTGCGTGCGTGTATAAGTGAGTAAGAGATAATGTGTATTGAGATGTATTTACCTAGTGTGTGTTGCAAAGATAGTGAGTGTGTGTGTGTGTGTGTATGTGTGTGTGTGTGTGTGTGTGTGTGTGTGTGTGTGTGTGTGTGTGTGTGTGTGTGTGTGTTTGTGTGTGTGTGTGTGTTGCAAAGACAGAGAGTGTATGTGTGTTGTAAAGATAGAGTATATGTGTGTGTGTTTGTGTGTGAGAGGGAGAGATAGGGAGAGTGCACAATTGATTCATTCCTCACTAATGCTAATGATTACCTGGGGTGTTATAAATCAATAGATAAAGAATAACTAATCAGATTCACATTTTTTCATTTTTCTTCGCTCAGTGACGCCAGTTTTTTTCCTAGTGACTTTCTCTTTTTTATATATCAATTCCTAATGTATTCTCTGATAATTTATTGATAGACTTACTTTACACATTGCCAAGCATTGTTAACTTGGGACTGAGGAAGCTTAGAATGACAATCTTTCACTATACCAGGCCACCATTCCTGTCAAATATTAGTAGTAATAGCAGTATATCTGTCTTTACAGGACCATAAACATGAACAAACTCTCACCATTCACACGTTTAGCCTCTGGGATAGTAGTAGTAATAGCAGTCTATCTAACTTTACACTGTGGTTAGTTATAGTGTTAAGAAAACAGTGAAGGATGTGGTAAATGAATTTGTAGTGTTAAGCAAGCAGTGAGGGTATTAATTAATCTAAGCTTCCTCAGTCTCAGAATCGAAAGGTGCTTTTGCTTGTTAACTTCGTATAATCTTTGTATTGTTAAGTCATTCAGAAATCCTTTGTTCCTTTTCAGTGCTACAGGTGAAGTTGAGATCCTTCTATTAATTGTAAGCTTCCAGTATGTTGTTATGTACTATTAGCACTATGACACTTTGAAAAACTGTGTTAATAAGCTGTCTTTCTACACATCAGCCTGGCAACCACACACAGGCAGGCCCAGACACACACACACACACACACACACACACACACACACACACACACACACACACACACACACACACCAAGAGAGAGAGAGTGTGTGTGTGTGGCATTGCTGGTCTGTGGTATAGAGGGATGGGTAGATAAGTTCTTATTACCAAGTTGTTCAAAGTGTTATAAGTTTGATTCATTCCTATATTCTTTGAAAATACAACCTAAGTTTCTTGATTTCTACTAGAGTTAATTCCAAATATCTTCTTTTCCAAGTGTATAGCCTAAGTAATATATATATATATATATATATATATATATATATATATATATATATATATATATATATATATATATATATATATATATATGATAATACATTTTATTGTATATCCAATTTTTCAATGCCTTTAACTTTCATTTCCTTCCTTTTTTTTTTTTTTTATCATGGGGTTGTCTCTTATAAAGGGATTCTTGGGAAAAGAGGAGACAAAAGAATAAAGTAGAATTAAGAATGGAGAAAAATAGAGAACAAAAGATAATATTCGAACAATAGAACAGAGAAAACATACAATATACTACTACTACTACTATGAGGGAAAACTGTAGTCGTTGCCATCGATGAAGAACATTTAGGCGCCGGCTGAATATGGGATTTTCCCGTGAGCTGCGTTGTCACATCTCCACAGGACCAGAGAGAGGGGGAGATTGTTTTCATGTTTTCCAGCATTAGTTTTTTTTCCCCCTTGTTTTTTTCTTTTGTTTACTTGCTTACGGTTTTTCTTTACATTTTTTTATTGCTTTGGTGTTTTGCGAGTGTTTGATAAGTTGTTTTTTTGGTTTAGTTTGTTTTAGTTAGTTTAGTATTTCAGATTGATTTTGTTGTATTTCTTGATTTTCGGGTTGTGTTTCAAGTGTCAAGTTAACTTGTTGCCTTGGTTGCCCTTGTTCGCTTATTTATGTGTTATTTCGTTAATTAGTTTTCCTTTGACGTTTCTGGTGTTTTATCTTTATTGTTCCATTGTTCAGCTGTATTAATTGCATCACCTACTTGATTTCTTAGCGCATATACTGTGTGAATAGCAAATTAGCAAGATAAAACTACTGGTCGTTCCAGGCCGTGACGTGTGTGTTCCTGCCATACGTCAGCAAGGGAGGGTGGGAGGGCCGAGGGTCTGTCTGTCTGGCTCAGTTTGTTGTTGGGTGAGAGTGTGAGCGGGTGGAAAGGTCTTATTATCCTATTGAAAAGCCTCTGGTTGAACAAACTCGGGTTCTTGAAATGTTTGACCATTCTAGTGACATATTATTAAGACGTTTTTTACCTTTCACACCCTGGGAGGAAGTGACAAGGGGATTGAACCATTTAAGGACAGAATAATAATAAGGAGACCCTGTTGCTGGTGCTTCAGTGTTCAGTGTGTCATCTTAATACTGGAGTAAAGCCGCAAGATGGAATCACAGAGGCTGGAATACGTTATTAAGGTGACTACAGCCATTGTGTCACAATGGCTTTACCGTGTCAATGTTTATTTACCTATATAGGATGGGGGCTACCCCTCCACAAACCCCGGCGCTATCTTGGATTCTTATTTCATCGGTCATTTTTACTCTTATCACTCATTATTATAAGCTCATCTTGCCACATTATACAGCCATTGTACTAAGCTTGCATATTAACCATTCAGACATAGCTTTTGTGGTCGAGTTTTAAGTTAAGTGAAGGTTTAAGTGAGATATGATGGGGGTTCCGGAGCAGATCCGGGTCCCCGCCGCCGTCGCCGCCGCCGCCGCCGCCGCCCGCGGCCGCCCGCCGCCGCCAGCTAGCCGGCTCATATTTAAGGATATTTTCATTTATGCCTGGACTATTTATTTGGGCTCAACAGTAAAATTTAATGCTTTCTATGAGTACTGTGGGCTGTTTTTAAGGTCTGCCATGCCTGTGGGGGGTAGAGATAGCTGTGGTTGGCGTTATTGTGATCGTAAATAAGGGCGGCTTTTTGCGCCAATATTATTGGAGTGCCCAGACCGTTCTTTATTTGAGGCAGTATCAAGTTCTTATTAATTGCCGAAGATAGTCCATATCAAACCATGTTTTGTGTACAAAGCTCAGTGAAATCAGTGGAGGTTAAAAGTGTTTGCTAGCGGTGGTGAAATTGCATTAATTTATTTGTTAATCAGCCTGTGAATGATTTATTTCTGCTTCTAGATCACTCTGAAGTGTTAAAAATAATTAGAAAGAATGACACAAGTGCTTGGAAGTGGTTTTGGGTTCCTTTGAAGTTGTAGGGAGTGAGTATTTAATGAGTTTTCAAAAGAGTCATATTTTTATAAAATACTTTTTTTCTTGTGGAAATTCTTTACAATTACTGTTGTTTGTAGTTTATTTGTGCTTTGGGAATTAGTTAGAGTATTTATGCAGCCGGAATATGTCCATATTTTTGTTCTAAAAGCGTTTTTTCGAAGGGTCATTTTTAAAATGGTTTCCCCTAAAGTACGTACGTAAATATGGACAGTCAACATAGAGCACGGGGCTAGGCTGTGACGTCATCAGCCGTGACGTCACAATGATGGCCGCCTCTTGCAGCCTTCTCTTTCTGAATCTTATCTTGCATGTATATTACGATTTACTGTGTTTACCGTGTGTTAGCGTGCGTGCGTGCGTGCGTGCGCGTGTGTGTGTGTGTCTGTGTGCTTAATCAATAGGCAGGGGATAGATAGTACGTAGAAATCTCTCGGTATATTGATGTTTGCTACAGGACCTGCCATATACAGATCTGATAGCTTGTTGCAGCATCTTCTTCCCTTCATTTCTTGTGTTGTAACCGAATCAGCCTTTTTTTGTGAATGTATTTAAAAGATGAACATTATTAATTTGCGTCTCCTCTCTCCCCAGCACCACCTGCACCGCGTTCCCCGTGACTAGCCAGTTGATGTCTGCTGGGACATGTTGAGACAGCCAAGGACACAAGATAAACTACTTGCTGCCTTGTTTATTTGTCAATGATTACGTTCTTTTTACTGTCTGAAATCTGATTTCCCTAAGGCTTGAGAGTAAAGTTGTTATTATTAAAAGGACTCTCTCTCTCTCTCTCTCTCTCTCTCTCTCTCTCTCTCTCTCTCTTTCTCTCTCTCTCTCTCTCTCTCTCTCTCTCTCTCTCTCTCTCTCTCTGTCACTGAACATCCTCGCTCTGTCCTTCCTATACTACTGTACTTCTCTCCGCATTGAACTCTTGTCACATTTAATCTCTTGTTCCAACTCATTCTGTGCGAGATATTTTATTAAACAGGACTCAGGGAAGAGGAGAAGAGTGGCGAGATGAGAAGAAGAAGAAAAGGAGAAGAAAGTATAACCAGTAATGAACATGTTACTCAGACGTTCATGGTGGTCAACACATGCAAAATTCTTACCACTGAGCCATGAGGTGTGTTTGTGTGTAAGTGTGTGTGTGTTAACCTCCAAAGTGTTTTAATGTATTTTAATCTAGCCTAATCTATCTATAAATTTGTGAAGTATATAAAGAATCCTAACTTATCTATGAATTCATTAAGTAAATCAGAATGTAACTTCATCTATTATAATTTCTCTCTAAGCTATCCTCTAAAATCTTGTAATGCATCTTGATCTAACTTATCCAAACATAACCCAAACTAACCTATCTATGAATTCAATAAGTATATCTAAATCTAATATTATTTCTCCACTAAGTTAACCTTTTCTAAAATATTGCTATGTATCTATCTCTAATATGACTTAATACAACCAAATTCAAATTCAAATAGTTTTTTCATGTAAAAAAAAAAAAAAATACATCAAAGGGAGCACTGAGACCATGCTGAGATTTTATTGTTTATCCAATTTTTCAATGCCTCTACCTTTCATTTCCTTCCTATTTTTTTTATCATGGGGTTGTCTCTTATAAAGGGATTCTTGGGAAAAGATTAGACAAAAGATTAAAGTAGAATGAAGAATGGAGGAAAATAGAGAACAAAAGATAATATACGAACAATAGAACAGAGAAATATACAATATACTACTTCTACTACTAATATGAGGGAAAACTGTAGTCGTTGCCATCGGTGAAGAACATTTAGGCGCCGGCTGAATATGGGTTTTTCCCGTGAGCTGCGTTGTCACATCTCCACAGGACTAGAGAGAGGGGGAGATTGTTTTCATGTTTTCCAGCATTAGTTTTTCCCCCTTGTTTTCTTCTTTTGTTTACTTGGTTACGGTTTTTCTTTACATTTTTTTATTGCTTTGGTGTTTTGCGAGTGTTTGATAAGTTGTTTTTTTGGTTTAGTTTTTTTTAGTTAGTTTAGTATTTCAGATTGATTTTGTTGTATTTCTTGATTTTCTGGTTGTGTTTCAAGTGTCAAGTTAACTTGTTGGCTTGGTTGCGCTTTTTCGCTTATATATGTGTTATTTCGTTAAATAATTTTCCTTTGATGTTTCTGGTGTTTTATCTTTATTGTTCCATTGTTCATCTGTATTAGTTGCATCACCTACTTGATTTCTTAGCGCATAATTATAATGTGTGAATAGCAAATTAGCAAGATAAGACTACTGGTCGTTCCAGGCCGTATCGTGTGTGTTTCTGCCATACGTCAGCAAGGGAGGGTGGGAGGGCCGAGGGTCTGTCTGGCAGTCTGGCTCAGTTTATTGTGGGGTGAGAGTGTGAGCGGGTGGAAAGGTCTTATTATCCTATTGAAAAGCCTCTGGTTGAACAAACTCGGGTTCTTGAAATGTTTGACCATTCTAGTGACATATTAGTAAGACGTTTTTTACCTTTCAAACCCTGGGAGGAAGTGACAAGGGGACTGAACGATCTAAGGACAGAATAATAATGAGATCCTGATGCTGGTGCTTCAGTGTTCAGTGCGTAATCTTAATACTGGACTAAAGCCGCAAGATGGAATCACAGAGGCTGGAATACGTTTTTAAGGTGACTACAGCCATTGTGACACAAGGCTTTACCGTGTCAATGTTTATTTACCTATATAGGTGGGGGGGCTACCCCTCCACAGACCCAGGGCGCTATCTTGGATTCTTATTTCATCGGTCATTTTTACTCCTATCACTCAATATTATAAGCTCATCTTGCCACATTATACAGTTATTGTACTAAGCTTGCATATTAGCCATTCAGACAGCTTTTGTGGTCATGTTTTAAGTTTAGTGAAGATTTAAGTGAGATATGAGGGATAGTTCCAGAGCAATTCCGGGCCGCCGCCGCCCGCGGCCGCCCGCTAGCCGGCTCATATTTAAGGATATTTTCATTTATGCCTGGACTATTTATTTGGGCTCAACAGTAAAATTTAATGCTTTCTATGAGTACTGTGGGCTGTTTTGAAGGTCCAACCTGTGGTTGGCGTTATTATGATCGTAAATAAGGGCGGCTTTTTGCGTCAAAATTATTGGAATGCCCAAGATCATTCTTTATTTGAGGAAGTATCAAGTTCTTATTAATTGCCGAAGATAGTCCATATCAAACCATATTTTGTGCGCAAAGCTCAGTGATATCAGTGGTTAAAAGTGTTTGCTAGCGGTGTTAAAGTTGCATTAATTTATTTATTTATCAGCCTGTTAATGATTTATTTCTGCCTCTAGATCACTCTGAAGTGTTAAGAATAATTAGAAAGAATTACATAAGTGCTTGGAAGTGGTTTTGGGCCGAGGGTCTGTCTGTCTGTCTGTCTGGCAGTCTGGCTCAGTTTTTTGTGGGGTGAGAGTGTGGAAAGGTCTTATAATCCTATTGAAAAGCCTCTGGTTGAACAAACTCGGATTTTTTAAATGTTTGACCATTCTAGTTACATATTGTTAAGGTGTTTTTTACCTTTCAAACCCTGGGAGGAAGTGACAAGGGGATTGTGCGATCTAAGGACAGAATAATAATAAGGAGATATTATTTATGTTTGCTACAGGATCTGCCACATACAGATGTGATATCTTGTTGCAGCATCTTCTTCTTCTTCATTTCTTGTGTTGTAACTGAATGAAGTGAATGTATTTAACTGATGAAGAATATTAATTTGCGTCTCCTCTCTTCCAGTATCTCCTCCACCGCTGTTGCTGTTCCCCGTGACTAGCCAGCTGATGGATGACCATTGTTGCTGCTCCACGCTACGCTGCTCACGGAGCTGGTAGCCATCCAACTGGGCTGGGAGCACGCCCAGCACCTTGAGGAGGCCACTGTTGTACTGCACACTGACTCCAGGGGGCAGTGGGGCTGCAGGTCCTCCAGTAGCGCCATCCCAGCAACAACGTAGGCCTCGTCACCGCCACCCTGGGCTGCCTGCAGAGTCTCGCTGCACAGGGGCAGCAGGTGAGACTCAACTGGATAGCCAGCCATGTGGGTATCCAGAGCAACGAGGCCGCCGACACAGCCTCCAGGCGAGCCGCGGAGAGGTAACAGGTAACACGGCCTGTCCCTCTCAGCCGGAGACAGGTGAAGGAGCGTGTCAGACGTGCCGACACCAAGCAAGCCCACCAGATCCACCAGCAGCTCGAGGGGAGGAAGAAGCAGCCAGGCTACCTGGTACGTCGCCGGCACTGCCTACCAGGCGCTGGCCGCCTCCCAACAGCAGTCCCGGGCAGACGGCGTGCTTTTGCAGAGAGACTAAGGCTGGGCTACTGCACCAGGGAGGGGGAAAGCTGTACGACGGCTTCCAGGGGCAGGAGTGTGGCCACTGTGGGAGGCATGATGATCGCCAACCACTCCTCCACCATCCCCTGTTCTGCTGCCCGGCGACAGCCGCCCTGAGAGTGGCACAGTCACCATCCGCCCAGCCTGACAGTGGTGGTGGCTTGCTGCTCACCCACCGCGAGACCAGCTGGGCTGCTCTACTTGTCCGCCAACATGTAGGCTGCTGCTCTCCTCCACCCCGCTGACCATCCCCTATTACTGAGGGTGCTGTGCTCCTTCATGGCCGCACCTCCACCCACCCACTTGAAGCGCAGCCATTGTCGCCACAGCGCCATGACAAAACGCCTGCTTTACTCGCACCACCATTGTCTGGCAATAGTAGTCATGTATATTG